>CAVNYN010219084.1:0-27942 GCA_963692815.1 Nyctanthes arbor-tristis
CCAGAAGCCTATCTTACCAACCTATATTTCCCTATGATTTGCATTTTAACCTGGAATGTTAGAGGCATTGCCAAACTCAATGCTAGAAGTAATTAAAAATTTATTCAGGAAACATAGAACCAATGTTTTTGGCCTTGTTGATGCCAAAATTTAGCTTTCGACTCAACAAACAAGGCAGGTTGCACCGCTGCCAAAAGTTTGTGGTTTCAAGTTTAAAGAGTCCCCTCTCTCTCTGGACTGCATCACCACCAAAGCAAATTTTTTTGTTTTTCTTTCCAAGTTCCTCCACCTTCTCCTCCACCAACCACCACCTACGACCCCTTTGACCACCGCCTCTGCAACACCTTCCAGTCCTATCCCATCAGTCACGAAGAGAGAGAAAGAGGAAGGAGAGAGAAGAAGAAGATGCCTAAAGATACACAAGGAAAAATGAAAAAACTTACCAAAAACTTACCAACATCCCCTTATTTCCTTTGAATACTCTCTCACTCTCCCTATCTATACTCTCACTCTACCCTTGACGTGGTATGTAATGATTACTCAAATATAAGAACCAGCCCATCATTACCTTTTATAACATGGTTAAATCTTGGCCACTCTCTTCCTAATAATTCCCCAAAATACGCAAAAGACTCTTCACTCCCTATACTATAATCTCTCTCTCTCTCTCTCTCTCTCTCTGAAAAAGGCTTTTTAGTTTTTTAGACTTTCTTGAGCGCTCGCGTTAAAACCCTACGCCTTCCTTGTGTTCTGTCATTTTTTTTCCTCTTCTTTGGGAGGGAAAAGGAAAATCTAAGAGAAAGCCCTTGTAGGAAATCAGTAACAGTTCCATGGATACTTATGAGGCTACTAAAATAGTGATGTCCAGGATCCAGAGTTTGGATCCAGAAAACGCTTCGAAAATCATGGGTTATATACTGATACAAGACCAAGGAGAGAAGGAGATTTTGAGGTTAGCGTTTGGCCCTGAAACTTTGTTGTTATCTTGCATCAACCAAGCCAAGGCTTGTTTGGGGCTTCCCTCGAATAACCCTTCTTCTAATCATTCAACTCCCATGTCGAATTCCATTAGGCCAAGTAACCCATTTCCTCAAAGTAAACCGAGAATCTTGATTCCCAACTATGGGTTCCAACCGAGCAACCCTTCTTCGCCTGCTGCGGGTTTTTCGAGGAGCAGCCCGAGACCCATTTCTTATGCTGCTGTGGTCAATGGCTCCATTGGTACTAATGATAACGAAAATAGTGGTTCCGGGTCATCGGGTTTGCCCTATTATGGTGGGAATGATTTTGTTGATGAGTCTGGTGGGGAAATGCACTATCAAGTTCAGGACTTGCCGTTTCTTGATGATTCCATGGTGGATCCAATAATAGTCCCAGTGGGAGGAGTGATTCCCTGGTTTTCCCTTACGGTGACGATGTGAACTCCCCTCACCCACACCCATTTCACCGGAGGAGTTGTTCCGTGAACGATGCTGCCTTTCTCTCTGCTTTTGAGGACGGAAATGGTGCGAGTGGATGGAGGCCTTGCATGTACTTTGCTAGAGGCTTTTGCAAGAATGGCAGTAGTTGCAAGTTTTTGCACGGTGGTTTTGGCAGTGAAGGAATTGAGGTGGGTTCCCCAAGCAAGATCGATTCGGGGCCGTTTGACGAGTTCTTGAGAATGAAGGCCCTTCAGCAGCAGCAACAGCAGCAGAGGTTTGCACTCTCGCCTCATGGGAGTCCACACGGGAGTCACCACCCACTTGCCTATATGAAATGCCCCAACTTTTTGAATGAACACCAGAGGTAAATTCTATAGTAATTACCCTTTTACTGACACCGTTTTCTTACTTTGGGTATTTCTTGGTTTTGAATTAGTTTCTTTCTATCTGGTGCTTTGTGCATGAGTGTTGCATTTGTATGTTTCTTGGCTGTTAATCCTTTTATTTGATTGTCTTAGCAAAAAACTTATGTGGCGTTCTACTTATTCTGCTTTGGCAATTTTAGCTGTTCGATATTTTTTAATTTAAACCCATTCTTGTTCTTGTTTTTATGAATGTTTGCTGGTGTATAGATTGTGGTCTATCATGTTTAACACCATGCCTCAGGGCGGGGGATAAGTTCTTTAGTCTTTAGAAGCCTTGGCTGAAACCTAAGACAATGTATCAAGGGGCATTTCCAGAAATATTACTCAAAGATTGATAATTAGAGTTGTATAGTGTTGTCAATTAGGGACAAAGTTCTACTGTTTGGTTTTCGAGTATCCACCGGTTCTTGAAATCTCTTATAAATTTGCTTCATTGTAGATCTGCTGCGGCTGCATTGGCTATGGGTGAAGAACTCCATAAATTTGGCCGTTGCCGACCTGAGAGGAATGACCTTTCGGCAATGGGATTTGTTGGAAGTGCAAATTCGAGCGCAAGACAGATTTACTTGACATTTCCGGCTGATAGCACTTTTAAAGAAGAGGACGTTTCCAATTACTTCAGGTTAGCAGTTACTCCGTTCTTGTTTGGTTGAGATGGCAATTCTTGAACTAGCAAGCAAAATGTGCACTGACTGTGTTTCTATAGTATGTATGGACCAGTGCAGGATGTTAGAATTCCATATCAGCAGAAAAGAATGTTTGGATTTGTTACGTTTCTTTATCCAGAGACTGTGAAGCTCATTTTGGCTAAGGGGAACCCCCATTTTGTGTGCGATTCCAGAGTGCTAGTTAAACCCTACAAGGAGAAGGGGAAAGTCCTAGAAAAGTAAATTTTAATTCTTTTATTCCTTGTTATTTGTTTGCTTTTCCCGCAATGATATGATGATATCCTGCTTTCAATTGCAATTTATAGGAAACAGCAGCAACAAATGGAGAGAGGAGAGTTTTCTTCTTGTTTAAGCCCATCTGGACTTGATTCCCGTGAGCAATTTGAAGCCCCCTTTGGTAAGCATTCAAGCTAGGCTTCTTACTAGTTCCCATTTTAATGTATGCTAACTGACTCATCTTGTTCATGCACTCAGGGTCGAGAATGTTTTACAATGCACAAGAGATGATGCTTCGAAGAAAATTGGAGCAGGAGGCGGAATTACAGCATGCTATTGATATACAAGGCAGAAGAATGATGAACTTGCAACTGATGGACCTGAAGAATCAGCATCACAATAATCACTTCCTGCCAAACTTGTCGGCCAGTGCCCCAATTGGCTCCCCACTACAATCGCAGTTGCAGATAAATCAAAATCTCATGCTTCCATCTGATGCTGCTAATCAAGATGTTTCAGAAGGTTGGCTGCTCATAATATTCATTTACCATTGTTGGCTATTTGGTAGCGATTCAGTAGTTTGATTTTTCTGTTACAGAAATTAATGGCATCCAGGAAGCAGCTAAACTTCCAGCTTTTGCTGTCAAGGATGCTCAGGAGGACAATAAAAGTGAAAATGCCAATAAGGAGGATCAAAAAAATGCTGATGCTGTCCTTCCAGAAAGGTACTGGTGATCACTCTATTATTATTAGATGAAATTAACTTCCTATGAATGTCATGGATTTGAAAAATAGGTATATAATGTTATCATTATGCATCAAGCCTATAACTGTCTTGTATGACTCAGCATATGCTTGCTAATCTCCTGCACTAATCGCATGCTCTTGATGACTTGTGTTTGTCATCGATGTAGCTTGGAGCACATCCTTCCCGATAACCTCTTTGCCTCTCCTACAAAATTTGCTGCTGAACACCAGTCAGGTTTTGCAAATGCTTCAGCTAATACTGATGATGGTATTCCCGTAACTGCATCCCCTAATAACATCCCCGTGCTGCCCAACTCTTCTGCTCTTAACATGGCTTCTCTTAAATCATATTACTTCCAAATGCCAAGGTATTGCGTCCCTGTTCTTTTATTCTCGTTTGTTCTTCAGTTTCACGAGTTGAAACACTTAAAATCTGGTGCTGTTATTGACGGCCAGGTTTTCGTCTGGGCGAGAAGCCATTGAAATGTAGGTGTTAGAGTTGAGGATGGCTGGGAAGGAGGGATTAACGTAGCTTTGGTAAGTCAACTTTCTTGACATTGTCAATCTGGGGTTGGCTGATTGTTTATGCAAGTAATATACATAACCATATTTAATGGAGTATTATTTTGTGAGCTGATTTTCTCATTTGATAAGATTCTGCTTTTTGATGTTTGCTTTCATATATTTATTTATTTATGCAGGAAAAAGTATGAGTAGCATATACAAAGAAGTAAAATGTCCTTTAGGTGTATAGCCAAACCATACTCTCACAACAGAAGAAAAAAAGATCAGTAAGGAAAGATCTCCTCAAGCCTGTTGTCATCATCAATACCATACTAGCATATTATTTAAAACAATACATAATGGATAGGTAAAGGACATATGAACTAATTTATGAGAGTGGGGTCTCTCTCTTTGTTCATTTTGGTACCCTCTCTGTAGTTGTGTGCTGGACCACACTCAACAATTAGCTTATTCACAAAGGCAGTAGTAAAACTCTTATCATATAATGGTAACTTTTTCTCTCTTTTTCTACTTTCCCTGTTTTGCTATGTGAATGAGATCATGTAATGTAGTATTAGATCGCACTGTTGAATATTTATTTACATTAGCAGCACTTTTGGGATGGTCAAAGAGAAGCAAAAATAGATCGGTAAATGCAACAACTAGGATGATTCAGGGAGTTAAAAGGGTAAGAAAAATGATAGAAATAATTGGATGGTAAAGCTGTGTGGTTTAATGGTTTTTCTGATGCTGTACAGCCTTTTATGATCCATTAAATCATCACATGAAGAAAAACAGTGAAAAGTGATGACTCAGAAAGAAAGCAAAAGGAGAAAGAAAAAGAAAGCTGGAAAAAATATATATATTGGGGGGAAGAGAAAAAAAAAAAAAAAAAAAGGTAATGTGAAGAAGGTGAAATAAAAGGGTATTCTTTTATGCCACTAAAGTCTACTTTAAGGGACTCTTTTGTCTTGTAAGGGCCACACAATCACATGGGGGACTGACACTAGTTGAATGGTATCAGGGTACCAGAAAACACTCCTTTCACTTTCTAGCCTTTTGCCTTGTTCAAGGTTTTTAAAATTTCTATTTGTCTTTTGGCCTTTTGTTTTCTGGGTTCTGATGCCCATAATTACTTATTTTACTGGGCTCATGTGCTTTTTTATTTAATAATTTGTCTTGATGATACCCACATTGTTGTTTTTTTAAGAAAGATAAAGTGGGTTTGGACGTGCGTGTGGTGCAGTTTAGAATTTGCTCATTTTGAAAAAGTGATTTTCTTGGTAAAAATAAATGAATAAATAAATAAAAGCAAGTTTTGAACTGAAAATTTCGAAGAAAAATATTTATTTACTTGTATAAAAGCTCAAACATGTTTGGCTATGGGCTTGCATTGAAATCATTCATTCATCAACGGTACTGTTCCGTGTTGCATTTGAACTTGACAACCTTTATTATGCTTGGATATTCCTTTGTATTTCTTTTCTCACGATTCAGGAGGAGAAAATTATCGTGCTCGACTGGATAAAACTGAAGTGTTTTTCTTAAAGTAACCCACGAGAATTTGTTAATTTCTGAATAATAATTGAAGAGGACGGATGGCTATGCAATTTCCCCGTGGCCATTGAGTTAGAGAAAGTTGCTCGATGAGTGCAGTTAATTAGATGAGCGTATCAAATTGTTGTGCCGGAATAAATTTTAACCGAAAAATGATACTTTGAAGTCGTCAACTTCTTATGGATGTATAAAGGCAGGTATTCGTGTGCTCTTCCGATCTCTTTAAAAAGAACTTTTTAACGCTTGAATCCCAAAATTTTTTCTTCTATAATAACACTTCATTTTAAGGAAGAAGTTATGACCTATTTACCTGGACGCGGTTGGTGGGCGATCAAGGCTCATGGCCTAGGTTGACGATCTCCATTGCATTGGGAGCAGTGCCCGCCCAAGTAGTTGAGTATTAGCCTATTATTAGGAGAAGAGGAGAAGAAAGGGGGGAAGAGGTCAGGACTAGGGTTGCAATAATTTTTAATATATTAATTGATTAATTATTATTATTAATTAATAAGATAAAAGAGGATCATATGACAAAATAATAAATAAAGAGTATGACATGTTTGTTATTGTTAATTAACTATTTAAAATTGTGATTATGGATAAGCAGTGGTTGCATAGTCAGCATAATAACATGGAATATGGATCATATGTCAGGTTACTATTTACTTAAATTAAACATGCTCAAATCTTAATCATTATTATGTTATATAGTTTGCATTAAATAAGGTATGTGCACCCAGTATACTTGTTATTAGGTCAAGGGTCACGTTGTCAAACAATCTATATTCATAATGATGGAAAAGTATTTTCTATATATATATATATATACATATATATATATAGTTGAAGATTTAAAGTTTACCTGTACTACTTGAGATTATGACGATAAAAAGATACATAATGTGATCGAAGAATTAAAGAACAAAATACTTGTTGAGAAATGTTAATGATTGATTATTTGAAGTGAATAATAGTGACCAATGATTGTTAATAATAATAATAATAATTCAATAATAATCATTTTAATTGCATTTTGACAGAAGGGTAGGAAAAATTAGTGCACTAGGGTATGGAAAAATATGTGGTGCTGTCTGGATAACGGGGTTTGATTAAAGAGACAACAATGTGTACCAATTGAGAACATGTATTTTGGCCATTACAGATTCATGATTTAAGTAACACTCATCATTCGTCAATACTTGAGAGTTTAGCTGATCATTTATCTCAGTATAGTTCGATTCAGTTGGTATCATAGTGTTGTTTTTCAATTTCAATTTTTTGTTTTTTAATTTCACCAATATCTGAATAACATTTGAATTTTTAAATTTCAAATTCAATCTCCACCAACTATTGAGTTCTCCAATGCATTCTTTAGAGGATGTTATGTTATGATATGGCCCCATAAATTTTGGTCAAAGCTTATGAAAAATAGTATGTTATTGGGAAAGACAAATAGACAGATTTTTTTTCCCAATTATATATCTGCTTTAACTTTGAGACAACTTTTGGAGCGATCTGCTTCACCATGGAGATTGGAGAAGCCCTTCAATAGTTTTAGTTGCCAACATGTTTGCACGATGGATGTGTTACAGTCTTCACCATCCATACTTGTTGGAACTTACCCTCCTCACATCCTCAGCTCTGTTTCAGGGACATCGAGTGTCTCTATAAAAGGGACACTAGGATTTTGGGGTACATCCTCTTTTGCCAATTTTTCTTTCACATAGTATAGACCCACATGAACCCATGTGTGGATTCATATGTAAAAAGATAATGGAGACGCATTGTTTCTTGATCCAAATCGCTCGCATCTTAACCCCCACAAAGAACAAGAACAAAAGACTATTTTGTTTATAAAATTTCTAATCAGACGTGTGCTCTTCCGATCTATGAATAAGTGACATTGTATATGTGATATACTTATATTGGATGATGAAAAAGTAGCAATGTGATCATCACCCAATGAATGTGTGTTATGTGAGGATGTTACTTATCTATATCTCTCTAAAATTACTCTTTTGTTTATACGCAACCCATTTGAAGACCCCATAGAATCCATATATAACATAAAGCATTGTATACAAAGTCAATAGATTTTTATTTTTGCATATCTCGCTCGTGAACGACAATCCAGACTCATTATATCCACTAATATATTTCTTCTTCGTGAGGTCAGAAGTCTAAACTATGTACACAAAGTGCATCATCGTCAACTGCTGTAAAATTCTAGAATATGTGCCTTATTTTGAAATTTTTTATGTTTGTAGTATAAAAGCTCGATTTTTATGATTAAGATAAGTGCAACTTTTAGAAAAAATGGAAATCGAGGGGCAGAAGAATAAGAGCAAATGGTAGAGAAATACAATGCACTTTTGGAACAAGCAAAAGAAAGAATAGAAGTAAACATATTTTTAATAATTGGATCGGAATGCTACTCGATATATAGCTCAGGAACTTGAACTACAATTATAGTTCGGGAACTTGAAATACAATTTTCACAAATTACAACATTAACTCTGTATTTTTATAGTTGTAATTCTAGTCCCAACACTTTTTGCTTTGTCTGTATGTCATCTGATTTAAATTCAACAGTTTTCCTTCTTCGTCATCAATCAAATCAACGCTTGTGACCTAGTTAATTTTTATTTCATTATATTATGAGTTAATCGCCATTCACTTTTATCTTTTTCTTGAATTATTATAGATCATGTTACATGCAATCAATGAGATTGATTGATATATTCAAACAGACATCCTTGAGTTGTGTACATCGGAAAAATCGTGTTCAAACTAGGAACAATAGTCACATGTACATAATTAAGTAGGGTATATTTTGAAATTATTTGTAAGAAAATATATGGGCGACATAATAATTATCATATTAATTAATCTTGTAATTATTATTAATTAAACAAATAGTATTGGTCAAAAAAAAATAAACAAATAGTACAATGGTTTATACGTCTGGCAGGAGAATCTGGCCAGACATATGGCGGGAGATTATTTTTTACTTCAAAAGTACATATATTTGTTAATGGTTAAATGAGTTGTGCAATTTGAATAAAGAGTGATACAAAAAGTCAAATAAAACTGACATGTAGCATGGTTTTTTTTTTCAACACATTTCATTAGTTTTAAATTAATGGCAATGACATGAACCACATATCTATTTTGTCAAATTCTTTGTGCTTTCTTTTGTCCAAATAGAATATATGTTGTCAATGGTGGTTTTGTGTGTATGTGTGGGTGTGTGTTTTTCTTTTTGGGTGGGGGTGGGTACATGAATGCACATTACCAGCTAAAGAACAAGTTTTTTTGGCACCCAATTTTACAGTCCCAAGAAAGATCCATATATACACAATTCACAAGACATGCATCATTGAAGCATGGGATTCCTGTGTCTCTAGCGTTTATAACTTTGTAAACCTGATTCCCGTTGTACACTGGTTGATCTCAGGACTTCTGAATATTTACTTATCAATGGCAGATGCAAATCTTTGTACTTATATACACAGAATAGATTTTGTTTCCATTAAAGGAATATCACTTTTTCATGGAATATTTTTTGATTATTATGCAGTCTGCTGCAAAACCATAGTACTATTCAGGCTTTATATATAAAGCTTTGATTGTCATATCTATAGTGAAGACCGAATAACAGAGTCACCATTCTTGGAAGATAAAGAATTTCCAAAGGTCTGATTCTTTTAGCTCTTTCTAATAGAAATTGTATGAATTATTATTATACTGTTAGAAGCATTGTTAACCTGACCGAAATCGGCTTGCAATTCGCATTTTCAGTGAAGTGATGGAGGGGGGCAGGTCGTCCGGTACTACATCAGGTGCCTCATTTTCTTGGCTCGTGCTTGTCGCTTTCTTCTTTACGCATCACCAATTTTTTCGGGGCTAATCTCATATCTTTGAAAATATGGTTTCAGAATCGAGCAAGCCAGTGTCTGAATTGGCGAGACTTCAGAAAGAACACGAGGAGAAAACGTCGAAAATTCAGGAGCTGAGAAAGCTGAAGGATGAACTCAAGATCAAGCTGGAGAAGCAGGAAAAAGAAGATCAAGAGAAAACAAAACCGTTCGACGAATTGTGCGAAAAATACAAGCAGCTCAGGGATGAGTATAATGCACTATTGGCAGAAAGACCTGAGGAAAAAGAGATGTAGTTACATGCATATTCTGAGACAATCTGCAATAGACTAATGTCGTCCTCAAGTACATGATAAAGACAAGCCTGAGATAAACTGCCTAAGAACCAGAAGTACGAGCATGCAGTGACACCAAAGAGGCATAGATGCCGTCTTTATTTTTCATCAACCTTTCATGTTTTCCTGTCTCCGCAATAACTCCTTTCTTTACGACTGCAATCAAATCTGCATTCTTAATTGTAGATAGCCTATGAGCAACTATTAAGGTGGCTCTGCCCACCATAACTCGGTCCAATGCATCTTGTACGACTTTCTCAGATTCAGCATCAAGAGCACTGGTCGCCTCATCAAGTAGCAATATCTTCGGTGCCTTCACTATTGCACGAGCAATTGCAACTCGCTGCTTCTGTCCTCCAGATAACTGGATCCCTCGTTCACCCACCATTGTATCATACCCCTATGTTCTCAAGCTTTATGCATTAGAATGGCAATTCAGAGCAAGCATGCAATTAGCATTACAGGGATATTTTATTTTAACAAAAGAAAAAGGAGAAAAGATGCAGATCCTCGAGACAAACACTCTAGCTTTCACTTACCCTGGCACAATCAAGTGCTCTAATCAATAATTTGGTATGGGAAATTTGGTTTTCTTCAGAAGTTAAAAAACATGTTGGTTCATTTATTTGGGTCCTGATTTATTTATATGCATCTAGTAACTTCCATTTATTTGGTTCCTGGGAAATTGGACTATTTGACGAGTTCACATCCATGAGTACAGAACTATTGGATTTTCCCCCATAATACTTTAGCGCAGGTCGAGCACAACTACAATATTCAGCTCTGAGAATTCATACCTGCTGTAGCCCACTGATGAATGGGTGAGCATTTGCCAACTCTGCAGCAGCTAGAATTTCTGCCTCTGTGGCATTGCCTTCCTTGCCATAAGCAATGTTGGCCCTGATTGTGTCATTAAATAATGCCGGCTCTTGGCTTACGAGACCCATCTGCTGCCTTAACCACAGCAGCTTTAGCTTGTGAATTTCAACACCATCTAGTGTGATAACACCTGAATTTGGATCATAAAATCTTTGCAATAAGGAAATGACCGTTGACTTTCCACTCCCACTTTCTCCAACAAGTGCAACTGTCTGATAAATAAACTTGATAAATTGTTAGTGTTGAAATAAAATGTAACTTAGTTATGTGTATGCATGCTGAAAACTCAAATGATTATAGTTACCTTCCCTGATTTAATTGTCAGGCACAAGTCTTTAAAAATTTGGACATCTGGTCTACTTGGATACTTAAAACTGACATGTTGGAACTCAATATCTCCCTTAACTGTCTCTAAAATTGTTCCCGAATCATCAGTAGTGTCTATTTTTGATCGCTGGTCAAGAAGTGCAAATATAGAAGCAGCACCGCTCTTATCTTTACCAGAATCTGGTGCAAGGGCACCTGATTGAGATATTGCAACAGCCATCAGACTGAGACCATAGAAAACCTGCCAAGCAATGCATTGTAAAACTCAGTCATCCTTCCCATGAAACAGGAAATTAACTTACAATTTGCAGGTAATTATCTAAAATCTTACTTGAAAAACCTGCCCAAAGGTTATTTTTCCAGCATCTACAAGTTGAGCTCCAGCATAGAAACTAGTTGCATACACTGAATATAGAAAGAACAAGGATATTCCATAACCTGCTCCACTGAGTAAACCCTGTTTAATGCCCAATCTCACTGGAGCTTCACACTTCTTTTTGTACAGTTCCATTACCTTCTCTTCAGCACAAAAAGAAGCAACAGTTCTAACATTTCCAACTGCGTCACTAGCAACTTGAGTTGCATCTTCATAAAGTTTCTGTGCAAAATTTACATTTACATCATTGAGCATATTGCATAAATAAAACATTGGTTCAAACACTTCAACTGTTCCCCACAGAAGTTCAACAATCACTGTCACAAGAACCAAATGCTTCTCATTTTAGAGAGCTTTTAGTCCAGATCACTGTATAAAGAATGATAAATACTTAAACTGACATTTTGAAGAATTAATAATTTTCATTTATTCAATGGTTGGTCTGAATATAAGGCAGACGTTAGCCAAAAGTAAGGCGTCGATCTGCATAGAAGGTAGGCATTAGCCCAAATGTAAGGTTGGCCCATTGTTATCAGTTCAAGCCATGGGAAGCAGCCTGACTGTTTGTAACAGTAAGGCTACTAGTAACATCTAGTCCCTCCAGATCTTTGCATTCCCAGAAAACTTATTCCTAGATATGCTTTTTTCTACAGGGTCTAAAAATATTTTGAGTCTTTACTGCTCTCCTAAGTAAAAGTATGTACATAAGGGTGCAAGTGAAAGGTCACCACCTTAAGCCCCGGTTAGCATTCTATTTCTATTTCAATAAAGAAATAGAATGAGTGGTGGAGAATGTATAGATCTGGTGGATTTCATGAATTAAGTGGATGTAATTGCTTTGATCTATTTCTATTTTGAAATAAAAACAGTATACTAAAAGTGGATAAAAAAATTTATCTGTATGTCCTAAAAGTTCCTATATTCTGTGAAATGTGGACCTGTAATTTAGAATAACTAACGTGTATATCCATCATAATTAAGCATGAAACTTCACTCCCTCAGGTAAAAGTTGGGAGATAACGGTTGACATGTAGATGGAAGATAATGGAGGGAAGGGAATAATGCTTCGTTTTAATGAGCTAACCTTCGTGTCGCCACTAAATCCACTTACAAACTTCATTTGAAGATATCCATTTAGTCCAATAAGAGGTAACATAACCATGATTATAACAGCAACTGCCAGCTTGCCCCAAAAGCAATGATCAATCCAGCAGTAGCTGTTGCAATATTTTGGACCAACAAAGCCAGTGACTCTCCAACTAGATTTCTTACAGAAGTTGCATCTGCAGAAAGTCGAGAACAAATTGAACCACTTGAGTTTTCAATCCTGTCAAACCAACTTATTTCCATGTGTACTATCTTCTCAAAGCACATCAATCGGATTCGTTTAATAAGCTTACACCCCGCCACAGAAAAGAAGTATGTCTTTAATGGGGTTGACAAGAGAGATGCTACACCAAGAACGACAAACATTGATGCCCAAAACTTGGAATTCTTGCGCAGCTCATGTGGTGGCTGATAAAAAGTTTTGATAACGCTGGAAAACACGAGCCCAAAAAGTGGTAATATTGCACCATTGACCATTGCAGCTAAAGAACCAAATAACAACTCTGGAATCTCTGGTTTATTCAGATAGGCCAAACGATAAGTATGACTTTATATCCCACCTCTGACTTTGATGAAGCAGGAGTTATTGATCCTCCGGCTGCTCCCTCCAGCACATTGGCGGTGGTCGGCACGCTCATCGAAACAGAGAACGAGTGGCGGCTACTCTCTCCAATATTAGATGATTCCCGACTTATGGACAGTGAGGACATACGCTGACTCAACTGCCTCCCAAAATCAGCATTAATCTCAGCTCCATCTTTATCGTATTTAGTTTTCTGTACAGATTCTTTGTTCAGCTCTTGCAACTGTATAAGTTGGCTGTATGCTCCTTCAGGATCTTGGACTAGTTCAGAATGTGAGCCTGATCAAGAGAAATAAAATTAAGTTCGTCTATTAAGAAAATCCACATAGTGACACTTCCCTCACAACAAAGACAAGAGATATCTCATCTTCATCATACCATTCAGAAATTTAACGGTAGTTGTTATAAATTTTACCTTTTTCTATGATCTTTCCCTGATGAATAACAGCAATGGTGTCTGCATTCTTCACCGTAGTCAAGCGGTGTGCTACGATAAGGTTAGTTCTGTTGATCATGACCCTATCTAGTGCCTCCTGTACAGTCTTCTCAGATTCTGCATCAAGAGCACTAGTAGCTTCATCCAGAAGTAAAATTCTAGGGTCTTTTAGAATTGCTCTAGCTATAGCTATTCTCTGCTTTTGCCCCCCAGAGAGCTGAGTTCCGTTTATACCTACCATTGTATCTAGTCCCTGAAGACAAGAAATATTCATATGTATAAAGCTAGGTTCCTCAGAAAGCACATAATGATACCTATGACAGAAGAACATGGTGGAAAGATTATATTCACTTGAATTATATTATTTATAATATTATCTGTCTTCTCAAAGTATCACTGATCACGAAAAAGGTTTATAATGGTAGTATCTGCACAACAACCTATGACCCATTTTCTGTATTAAGGTAGTCTTTTCTACATCAAATGCTAAATTGACTTGAACAGTTGAACTGAGTCTTGAAAATGGATCTGTATCGTAGAGAGTCCTTAGTTTAATATATAGTGCATGCATTAAATAAGTATTAGAAAAAAATCAAATAAATATAGTGTCAGACCTGAGGAAGCTCATCTATGAATTTAGCTGCATTGGCATATTCAGCTGCAGCTTTAATTTCTTCAACAGATGCACCATCTTTCCCGTAGGCAATATTATCTTTGATGCTTGAAGTAAACAAAACAGGTTCCTGGTTGACAAGACCAATCTTTCCTCTAATCCACCTAAGCTGAAATTCTTTGACATTGATGCCATCTATCAAAACTTCACCGGATTGTGGATCATAAAACCTCTGAATTAGGCTTATTACAGTTGATTTCCCACTACCACTTTGTCCAACCAAAGCTAACGTTGTTCCACTAGGTATAACAAGTGAAAATCCATTAAAGATCAGCTCATCTGGTCTAGCCGGATAGCTAAAATGGACGTCCCTTAATTCTATATCACCAGTAATATCATCCAGTTGCGCTCCATTTGTGCCATAAGGATCTATATCTGATTTCCTATATATTGTCTGGAACAATTTACAAGCAGCAACCTGCCCAGCAGCAAATGCACTCAAGCATGGAGATACCTGCCCTAAAGAACTAGAAGAAGAAAACATGTAATGAAACTTTACTGTTAAGTCCAAACTTCACAAGTTAAAAAGAAGTGAATTAGCATGTGAAAATTTAAGTCAATGAAGAATTTGTGTCCCCTTAATTACACGTTAAATTGTTAATGATGTATAAATGTTAGTAATAAACAAACAACTAAAGTTTTGTCCAAAAAGCCAAAAACAAACAAGCAAAAAGAACGAAAGATGAGTAAAAATAGAACTCACAAGGATCCCGTCAATATAGCCATTATTATGTTCAAGACATCGCCTCCAATGTATGCCTTCTGTACAATCATTTTTGCGCCAAACCATATTGCTAAAGCATAACTACAGAACAGGACTAGCATAAATATACCAGAACCTAATCCAGCAGCCAAGCCTTCCAGTACACCCGCTTCATAAGCTTTATCTAGAGATTTATCATATTTAGCAATAGCTTGACTTTCCCCGGTGAATGATGCAACCTGAATGTGAAACCAAGTAATAATTAAGAATACCAATTTCAATTTCAGTGAACTATGCTATCTGATTGTTTGGTGGGGAGGAATAGTCCTGAACAGGTTTAAGAAAGAAAAAGAAAGTTGTTATTTTGTCAACTATATCATCAACCATGTTCAGTACTATGCACAAACCTCCCACCAAATGTATATCTGTGAGAATATTCATTACAGTTCTGATTGAGCCAATTGTCTGTTCAACCACACAAGCTGCTGCTGAATAAGCAGCTTGTCCACGGGAGTTTAGTTTTGCCATTAGGACGCTCATGACAGCAGCAGAGATAACGAGTAGAGGAATTGAAGATAACAAGATCAGAGAAAGAAGCCACCCCTTGATAAAAGCTATCACAAATCCTCCGAAGAATGTCGACAAGAGATGTATAAATTTTCCTACCTGCCGGTTAAATCAACAATAAAAAACTAGAAAAACATACAATTTAATTATGTTCCATAATTTGGTCTTAAGGACCTTTGATGTCATAACATACCTTCTCACCCATTGCATTTTGAATGATAAGCGTATCACCAGACAGCCTCTCAATAATTTCTCCAGTATCCGATTCATTGTCAAAATAGCCAATATCTTGCCGCAATACAGCTCTCAAGTATAAATTTCTAATTCGTGAGGCCTGTCTTTCTCCTGTGACTGTCCAGCAGGCCACCTCTGCCAAGGGCAAATACATAATTTTCAAGGTTTCTTATTATCTATATTTCTCACAAAAGTAACAGAAGTCTAAAACACTCACGGAAAAATGTCGCAATGGCAGACCCCAAAGCAAGAAATACAAACTTTAGAGATACCTAAGATGGTAATATGCATAATGCATTAGCACGGACTCATTGGAGCAAATTAGAAACATTAATAAGGAAAGAGGAAAAAAGAAACTATCTTTCATGACCTATTACATGATCAATGATACCTTGGAAACTTCATCAGCAACATTTTTAGCTTTCACGTTCTGTCCAAAAGAGTCAGCCAACTGACCAAATAATAGAGTCATGAGAGGCAAGCAAACTCCACTTCCAACACCAGTTATCACACCAATGACCATTAAAACATAATCTGAGGGGTCGGCAAAGGAGAAGAGCTTGCAGTATGGAACTTTTTGGACGACTTCAACCTGCGTTTTTCTGTCATCTGAAGTTTGCTGGCTGCCAGACTCATATGGGGGTTTGGACGTCTTATTTTGCTCATCATTTATGCCTTCAGCACGCCCAGTCATTAACACAATTTAAGTACTGTTTCCGACGTCAGCTACCTTGACAGCAAGATAAAACATATGTATATCAGCATCCAAATCGCCAAGAAAATGTAAATTTTTTGATTGAGAGTGCTCAAAATAGCAAGTAAATAAGCAAGTATTAAAGGAACTCACTTTAGAGAGAAATCAATGTTCATTAGCTGCATGACTGGAAATTAGAAACATATTTTTAACAAGAATATGAAAGTAATGAAGTCCTATATGTTTTCTGCAGATCATTTTAGAGGGGGGTAGCAAAGACACAAAGAAACAGGAGGGAAAATAACTGTTTAAACAAAAGATTCTTTCTTTTTCTTGGTTTGCTTTCAGACATTCAGGTTCATAACTTTCAATGGAAGCAAGATATGAAAGGCAAGATTTGTAGTAAAAAGTCAAAGGTATAGCTGCTGAGAAGGAATTCTACAGATGAAGCACAGATATTTAAAATGAAACGTTCTTTGCTCTTAAATCTATGACCACAGTTATGATTTTATATTAAGCATGAGAAAACTGAAAAACTTCAAGGTCAAAGTGAAAGAATGTTGTTCAAGTGGGAAGCAGATCTGCAGCAGTAAACTTTGGTTACAAAAATGACATGCCATCTAATATTCTCCTTTCCTAGGAGAGTGCACAAGATTGTCACATGTATTCCAACATGTTCCTTAAGTAGTATTTCAGGCAGGATTACAAGTAACAAAAATTAACCTATCTGAAAGAGCACATGAAGAACTCAGTTGGACTTCAAAGATAACTCCAAGTGACTAAATTACTTATCTGTAAAAGGAAAGGTAAAGAACTAACATCTTTGGTTTAGAAGAAAAAAAGAGGCTAAAAACCAGGGTTTTCTCCATGTATTTGGTTGTGGAGAAAACGAAGAGTATCGTTTTGTTTCAGTTGTGAGGAGTTGGCTTTGCTGGTCCCTATTGCATTATGTATATATAGAATAGAAAATTGATGTTAAATAAACATTTCTCATTAAAATAAATTGCTATACCAAGCGGATGGCCCTTCTTGACTTTGCCTTTATGCATTCTTTTTGTTCTTGACTACAATCTGGTGATACCCAATCAATGTCATATGTACTAATTAATAAATTAAGGACATATACTCACCTAATAAAGAATACATATGATGTAACCTTAAGAACTAAGAATATTTCTTCAGAGAAACTACCACCATTCTTTTGAAGGTGTCCTTTAGCATCCAGCCTGAACTGTTTTCGATTAACTAAAGCAGAACGATACAACTTTGCCTATTTAATTTAGTATGGAAATACCAAACTAATAAACAATGACACAAGCACTGATGGAAACAAGATTTCCAATTAATCATTTCTTTGTATTCTATTTTCACTTTCCCCTCTAGAAATTTGGGGGTGGGTTTTGGTGGGGTGGGGTAGCGGTTAAAGGGGACAAGAAATAGAAGTGAATTTATTCTGATGATCATTAGTACCAATTTTCAAATAAACCTACCAATAGCAAGTCCCTCTGTTACTCTCAATAGGAAGCATTCTTACATTACAAACTGAAAACATCAGTTATGTCCTTGTATATGGTAAGGTCAACTAGTAGCTAGGATGCATTCGGTTGTTTCGTCACCTTAACATTTCTTCCATGTGTGTAGAGGATAAAAACAATTCTTCATTGCAATTTGAAAACCAGCAGTTACAAGTGAACATATGTTGAGGGTGAATGGACCACTATCTTTTTTGTCAGTTGCTATATGTATTCCTAAAGTCATTTTGCTTATTGCTTGGTTTTCAGGCTTAGCCTTTATAACCATCAACGTTAGCATAGAGACATGAAAGCACTATAAGAATCTCTCATGAGAAAAAAAAATGGAAAAAGAAAGGGAAAAAAATCTCCTTTCCTACTATTCTATTCTCTAGAAGGCATAAGACATGGCTAAGCGCCAAAACAAAAATTCAGGCTTTTCTGAGCATAGTCATGTTTAGGCATACAGTGAAATAAGCGACAAGGCCAAGTTTCAAGCTTTTAACATGTCTAACTGATCTCTATAAAGTTCTAATTCCTTATCATCTAAAATTTTGCAATTATTATACGCTTAAATTACAGAAAGATAGCCCCTACTAATTTCTCTTTTGGGGGACCTCATTTTTGGTCAAAATAAGGGACACTGCTCAAGGCAACCCCGTTGGGCTAAATGGATCCGATACCTCAGCCAATACATGAGACGAATATATGATTCGCAGCAAATGTAAATAGAATAAAGACAATGCATATATTTTATTCTAAGATTTGGTACAAAATCACATAAAAAAGAACGCATAAAAGTCGATTCTTCCCTGTGGTCCAGCGTTAAGAACTTCGGGCTCCTTCTGTTGGCATTTTATAATCATTGCAATACCATTCAAAATCTCCATGAAAGGTTACAGTTTGCTTCCTCTCCTTTACAAAGAACCTGATTCTTAACTCAGATTCCTCCTCAACATACCCAGAGAATTAATTTGTTTTCGTTCTCTTTTTTTTTCCCCTTCCAATTTTTAGATTTGATTTGAATCCAAAATCGTTCACTTAACAAAATTCACTTGTACTTTCAGAAAACAAAAAAATAAAAATAAAAATAAAAACAAAATTCACTTGTTTGAATTGAGCATCGTCGCTGGTAGTTCAATCAATTGTATCTTCAGATTATTCTGGTGTGCCCGTCAGCAAAACCCTTTTTTTTTTTTTTAATTTTGCTTTCAGTCAACAAGAGAGGATTATTAACTTCAAAAAAACACGAGAGGATTGTTATCTAGTGCGCGTTCTATAACGTTATTATATTCGTTCATACATCTTGCGCTATATCGGGATCAAAATTAGGGAGAATCTCTAAAATGGCCATATTTACAAAAGCAAGTTTAAATATGGCTCATTTACAAAATTTGTATAAAAATAGTCATTTTTTGAATAAAATTACATTATTACTCTTAAGTAATAATTTTTCTTTATATTTATATATTTCTACAATTTATTTGTATATCCCGATATTTAATTAATATAATTCTCGACAGTTATCTATATATCTATACATTTAAACTGTAGATCTCGACATATATTGTTAATCTAGACAGTTTCCTTTCTCGACAGTTGAGACTCACGCGCCTCAGGAGCTGACGAATTCAGGTCGCAAACCGGTACAGTTGATTTCGTCTTGCCATTTTGAACAATTTTCCCTTATACACTGACGTCGAATTCCTATATGATCGCTATAGATCTGGTGATGGACATATTATGCAAGTCTTGATTTGAGATTTCTTCAATTATGAAATTATGCGTTCACTTGCTATTTGGGCGTTGTTCAACAAATGTTAAGGAAGATTTTGATAGGTTCAATTACTTGGATTGGTGCTCCGATAAAGAGATCAAAGAATTTGGGCTTTTATAATTGGTATTAGAATTTTTGTTTGGAGGTAATTTTGTCTAAAAAATAAGAAAATGGACATTTTTACATAACTTTAAAAAATGGACACTTTTAAACTTGACATATTAAAAGTGGTCATTTTTTACAATTTCCTCTTAAAATTATTATGTTGAACGATGAGAATTTGTATAGCCACAGAGAAGATACGTAGATATAAAAATAGACCTCAACTCAAAGATATTTTCCACTTTTTAAATCGCTCTTTTGGGTGTTCAAAGATGAGTATTTTTATAAAATCATATATGGCTCCTTGCACAGAGTCAAATAGTCAATGAAAATCTATCAAGTCACCTGATGTATATGATTTGATAGATTTTTCATGTGACTTAACAGATTATTAGTGGCTATTTAGCTCTATATAAAGAGCTAGATCTGATTTCATATGATTTCATGTTCGAAGATTGCCCTCGATGTTATTTTTTCTCTACATTTTTTAGAATATACTTGTCTTGCGTTTTTAACAATACCATGAAGTTTTCCAATCTTCGCAAGAAATGGAGGGAGGCAGACACTCGATATGTGGGTAAACCGATGTCCATACTCTATCTCGCTAATTTAAAGGAAAAAGAGAGAAGCAAACAAATAAATAAATAAATAAATAAATAATTGATGAGACTATGCACCGAAATTTTTCCTTTTTCTCCATTTTTTTTCTTTTTTGGGACCATTAAAGGAGATTGTACGGGATGGAAGTTAAACTTGATGAAAGGTGAGGGAAACTCACCCGAATGTCACTAGACTACATAAGTCTTAGTCATTAAAATTTTTTTTGATAAGTAACGATATGAAAATGTTCAAACACCTCCAAGAAGTTTTGTATGCATTAATATACACCACATGTATTTCAAATTCAAGTGACGTGTATCAATGTATACTACATGAGAAATTATAGGAGGACATGAAAATAGGACATTCTTAGGTGACATTCTTTTGTGGAACACTTGTATTGGATGATGAAAAAATAACTATGTAATCATCACTTAATGAATGTGTGCCACATAAGAAGGTCACCTAATAATATCCTTTTTTCATGTCCCCTTAGAATTGCTCATACCACATGGGGTAAGAGGTTCAAAACAAAACCTCCAAGAGGTACTTGAATATTACTGAGTAAGAATAATAATTATTATATATTTAATTGTGTAATGCAATACTAAATACTATACTCTAAAATGACTTATGCTACATTAATCATGTGTATATAAATTATAATTGTCACGATTAGATAGTTTTCTAAAATAATAAAATAATATATATAATTCTGTCCTGGTCATTGAAAACAATCGTCTTTTAAAAATTGATTAGGAGACCCATTCCATAGCAAATTAAAGAATTGTTGGTAGGTACTCATTATTGTTTGCATGTTTCACTCTCGATGTCAACTCTACCGCTTGTTGTAAACTCCATTTTTTTTTAATTAATTGGAGTTGAAAATAATTATTTGTTACTCAATTTGATAAAACATTTCCCGTTAAAAATGATAAAATAACATATATTCAAGCATTATAATATATTAAAAAAATTAAAATGATCTTTCCTTGTCGTCAAGTATTTGGCCACTTGAAATTGCATTTTCGAACCACGTGCCCCACCTTAACGCAACCTTAATTCCAAGTAACTTTTTGTCATTTTTGTCATTTTTTTAACATAAAAATAATAGAGTAGGGTACGCATTTTCATTTCATCTTTGACTTCATATATTATTATAAAAAATAAAGCATTTTAATTTTCAATATATTTTCAATTGGGACTTTTACAGTGCCTATCTACATCTATATTTGTCAGGGGCGGATTTAGGCCGTCACCCCGATCCTCGGCTACCCTTATTTTTGAAGAAATATATTTTTTTACAACTAATTATATCTACATCATTCAATTTATTAAACACACTATATTTTTATTAATGTATACATCTATAATTTTTCTTTCTTATAGTATTTAAGCCCTAAAAGTTCTTGCTACATTTTTTTCTCGATTTTTTGATTTAATTATTCTCTTATGTTCTTAATGATCGAATATATTTAGAAAAATGTGATTTGTGCACCTTAAGATCATATGAAAGCATGTAGTTGTATATCATTAAATATTACATTTTTGTTTATTTAAAATTTTAACAATTCTTGCAATGAAATTTCTGGAATAAAAATATCATTTGTTACAAGATTTCATGATAATAAGATGTTAAAAATAAAAATATGACAATAAATAAGTTAATGGTCTAAGTGTAAAGATTAAAAATTTAAAAGATGATGAATATAATTAAAATGTGGTGTGGTTAGTAAAAAAATGTGGTGTCAATATAACTATCATTTTTTTACCCTTTGAAATATTTTTAAAATTTTTTTAGTATTTCGGTTAGGGATTATCAAGTTCCAGCTACCTATTTGACCGTCTTCTAGTTACGCCCCGGATTTTGTATGTCTAGTTGTTCTTATGACGGTCCTTGTGCTAATAAAGAAATAAATAGCGTAACTAGAACGGTGCAGGAGGGACTCTCATTATCTCTATTATCAAGTTTACCATATTAGCCACTATTAGCAAATTATTTTTCTTTAAAATAGAAATGGGTAATTTGCGTAAATGGACCCTATTATTTACTAGCAGTGAGGAAATAAACCCTATAGTTTCTAACTTGACAATTTCAACCAACATATAATGTTCCTTACAAAAAAGGACCTTATTGTCTTTATCAATTTATGTTGTTAAAATGACTTTTTTACCCATATTTTCTTTTTTCTAAAATATAATTCTTTTTAAAAGTATTTTACCCTTAATTTTAAGTCAAATATAAAGACAAAAATTTATATTTTGATGTACCAGTATTCAACTGCCATCATAATTTTATCTATCCACCACTACAAAACAAATATGACCTTTTCGATTTTTCAATTAATTAACATGTTTTTTGGAATATCTAGTGGAAGCTCTGACTTCTTCATCGCGGCATGTGATGATCAATATAAATACCAATATGATACATAAGTTAATTAAAATATGACATTTTGTCTTTATATTTTACTTGAAATTAAAGGTAAAATACTTTTTTTAAAAAATTATATTTTAGAAAAAAGAGAATAAAGGATAAAAGGTTATTTTAACAACAGAAATTGATAAATTCAGATAATAAGGTCTTTTTTGCAATGAATAATATATGTTAAGGTTGAAAACGCCAAATTATAAACTATAAGGTTTATTTCCACACTGCTAGTAAACGATAGGGTCTATTTGTACAAATTACCCAAATAAAAATTAATCAAATAAATCAGATTCATGTGTTTATATTAAGCATGTATAGAGTGAGGAAAATGTGGTTGTTTTTTCTTTAACTAACCAGGGACATCAATACCAGAAATGTTAGGTGTTTTAAGGAGATGAGCTTGAAAGAGGGTTACAGGAATAAAGACTGGAATGACAGGATTTCCATGCATGCGCAAAGTGAGGCTGTAGATAGTTGAACTCCCCCCTAATTAATTTCAGGATGCATCTATCTTCTATATATTAAAAGAGAATAGTTAGTTAACTATTTTTTCCCGCCTTAAACGGGTACGACTTGCGGTACTTGTTACTTTTTTATTTTGAGATTTTTAGTGTTTATTATTATTGTGATTTTCTTTTTGGATAGCTTTTTATTTTTTCACTTGATGTTATCAGCCCCAATTTTATCCATATTTACCTTTCCTAATCTAGATTTTTGCCACTCTCAAATTCAAAGCTTTTATTGCCATTGATTTACCATTTTAGATTTTCACGTCTACGGATTTTCAATATTGAATTGGAGTCCAACATCAATCAAAAACTTAATTGATTAGGAGACTCAAATTTGCATAGTTTAAATCTTTGGTAAGCTGAATAATGTCTCTGAATTTCAGTGTTTTAATTGCAATTGCAATTTTTATGACCAATCTCCATAATCCTTAAAGATTTAATAAGATCTTTTGAGGGAGAATAGCGTTGTTTTTAAGAGTTTCCGTCCGTATTTTATAGAGTTTGTCCCCATATAAGGCAGTTTTTTGAAATCATGATTATAATAAAACATTATACTGAATGAGATACTCTATAACTTCCGCGTTTGTTCAATATAAATAATTTGCTTCCAAAAGTAATGATATTTCAACAATTTAGATTAACTATATTAGTTTATTGTGGTGTTTTTTTGTCTTCATCTACAACTTTCAATTTTGTAGCTTTCTATTGTAATTGCAAGTTTTCATCGTGTAATAGTTAATATACACCATTCATGTAATTTTGTTGCGGACTAATTGTTCAATTTTTTATAATTATTTATAGTATTGTAAAGTTATCTTTCCGTGCAATGCACATATGAAAGACTAGTTATTTGTAATGATGAAGTAGTACTTCATCAGTTCATATTACATTGCATTGATTTTCTTAGTTCTTTGATATGTTGTATACTTGTATTTATTATTCATTTTCACTCATTATTTGTTTTCAAGCAAAAAATACAAAATTTATTGAATGAGCCTCTTTCATGGGCACCTCAAGAGTAGAAAACTTGTCTGCCCAATGAGGTGAACGAAGATTTTGGGCCTGTTTCACGTGCAATAGTCTGGGTCCTTTTGTGTTCTTGTTTCAAACATGGGTAATTATGTTGACTAAAAATTTTCTGGCGCGCAGACGATGGTACACTGTACACACTATGGTATTATTTAATTTTTTGCACCTACCCCATGGGTAGGTGAAAGTCTACCCCTCCTACATGGCATGTCATTCATCTTAGAGTAGGTGAAAATAACTATGGTATTACTTGCTTACTCTAAAAAAGTTTTGTTATATTGACACCATATTTTATAAAAATTTTCAAGTCCCATGCGAATGATGTGGTTTAAAAATAGTCGTTAATATAATGTGAGAGGAAGTGATGATATGTTGGTAAGTGATGGCACGCGATATCAACGTCAACCACATTTTATTCGTTCTAAATGTGTTTAATATTTACTGCATATTAGACTGTCTAAAACTTTTCTATTACATTTTTATCACTAACACTTAACGGGGTTAATTTCACAAAAGATCCCCAATATTTATATTTTCTATTAGCTAAGTCCCTAATATTTTTTCAATGCAGTAGGTTCTTAACCTTTCATAAATTTACTCATAAGGTCTTTTATGACATTTTTGCTCTTACTTTTTAAATTAAAACAAAAGAAAATTCTAAAAAATAGTAAAAATAATAAAATAAAAAAGGAAAATAAAATTTTCTCACATACCTAACTAGCTACCTATTCTACTCATATCTATAACATAAATGAAAATAACAAATACATGCACTATTTTTCTTTTTTAGGAAAATCTTATTTTTTCCTTGTTATTTCTAACAACTAAGGAGGAACAAATAGCAAAATTATGGATCTCATCTTTTGCTATTGGAAATAACTATTGGAATTTATCATTTATGCTGAGTTAGAATGTGGGTAGATAACTAGGTAGGTAGGACGAAAATATATCGTTGTTGTCAGAAATGACATAAAAAATCAGGGTTTCCTTAAAAAAGGAAAAATGATACAGGTATTTGTCATTTTCGGCCATATTATAAATATGGGTAGAATTGGT
Organism: Nyctanthes arbor-tristis; assembly: GCA_963692815.1. Taxonomy (NCBI): domain Eukaryota; kingdom Viridiplantae; phylum Streptophyta; class Magnoliopsida; order Lamiales; family Oleaceae; genus Nyctanthes; species Nyctanthes arbor-tristis. The sequence continues at coordinate 25,343 of CAVNYN010219084.1, forward strand.
AGCTAGCTAGGTAGATGAGGGAAATTTTATTTTTATTGTTTTTACTATTTTTTAGACTTTTTGTTTTCTTTTTAAAAAATAAGTGCGAAAATGTCATAAAGGACCTTATGTTATAAGTGAATTTATAAAAGGATTGGGACCTACGATGTTGAAGATAAAGGTTGAAGACCCCGCTAATAAAATGTATAAAGTTTGAAGACCATTTGTGAAACTAACCTCATTAATATAGATATTCAATAGAATATGGTATATTCAAATTTAACTTGAAATTTCAACCTGTGATTTGTCAAACCAGTCAAGTCTGGAGTAGCCAAATTGTGAGAGAGTTACTGAATAACCATCTTCTTTAGAGGATGTAGTTTTGAATAATCATTTTTTTTTTCAATCAAACGATCGATATCATTCACTCAAAATATCAAAAGATAGAGCGTTTATAATGAAAGTTGAAGTTGATGATACCCAACAAGGCAAAGGATTGAGTATAAGAATGCTGAAGTGCACAAATTGTGATGAAACGCGATCGATGCGCAATAAAGCGCAATGTTGAGTCTAAATTTCAAATATAAGTGTTATATAGATCTCGTTTAGACAAGATTTGTAGAACATCTCCAAGCTGACCTCTCTTCTTCTCCCCTTTTGCATGAGCTAAGGAATCATAATATACCAGACGTAGTGGATTACTTTCTGATGCTCTTTTATAAGCTCAGCATCTAATTTACATGTTACAAAATCAAGTAATGTTAGGTCAACTCATGAGTTTTGTGTGTTTTCCCCATTCTATAGATTGGGTATCCAACATCAACATGACCAAATTAAAGGAGTAAATGAAAACAACTTACTACCAATGCTCCAAAAAAGCCCACGTAAAACTCCTTGGGCTAATTACTAAAATTTCGGAGTGAAGCTCAACTCTGGCATTTACCGACATTTTACGATATTCAATTTTTACTTTGTTTAATCTTTATTAAAGCTTTTACTCTTCGACTCAACACTTCAATGTACTTAACAATTTTTCGACCTCATTTGTTAGCAAGGATTCTAAGAACTAAATATAGGCCCCCGATGTTGAATGGAAGACGAGCAAAGAGTTTCTAATACGACTCATTGATACCAGTACTACTATAGAGAGTGGTGGATGAGGTGATGGAATGAAGAGAGGAATGTGACAGCATGCATGCCTTATGTTAATTTTCCATTTGGCCACATTGCTTTCACACTAGACAATTGACACGTAATAATAATAGAGAGGAGATAAGTGACAGTGTAGATGTGTTTTTTCCCCTTCCTCTTTTGGTGCCGGGTTGCATGGAGGATATATTTTTTTTCAAACTAAGCTCTCTACTCTTAATAGAATTTAAGAAAATGGTTAAACTTTATAATCTATGTAACAATCGATTTATTAGTTTATGAATTGTCGAGGAAATTACTTTTAAAAGACCTATTTATTGTGAAATTTTGAAATAATCCTTGAAACTATAATAATGTACGCGTTCCAATCAATTGAAAATAATCAAGAGCTCAACCCGACGTTCTGTTAAACATTCGATGATGCCTAAAATGTTTGGTCCCCAATTTCCTTAAAATAGTAAATTTTAGTCCAATTATTTTTCACTTTTCTTGTGCACCCCTCTCTCTCCCCCATTTCCCTTTCCACGCATAACCTTTTCCCGTTCTCTCTCTCTACTCAGTTTCGAATTTTCATGTCTTCCGACGTCGTTCCGTTTTGCTTGTACGACATCGTTTATAGCAGAGGTCATCGTCTTCTACCCAATGGCCCACTCTCCAGCACTTTCCTGAGGCCCTCGCTCTTCCCATTTTCAAAATGACTGATCATCAGGTCCGTATTTCCGTTATATATATATATTTTTTCTAATTCTTTTTTGACTTTTGCATTCTGTTGTATTTTCTGCTATAGGGGTTTGGGGACATAATGTTGAAATTAAAGTTTAGGGGAAAGTTTGTTGCTTGTTCATTGAGACTTTGATTACAATGTAAGAGGTGTTAGGGTACTTCTTTTACAGAATTTCGAGCTCCTACTAGGTGAACGATTTATTACTAGGGGCTCAGTAAGAAACTGTGTTTATATTTTTTTGATTGTGAAAGAAAAAGGTTGAAGATGATACTGTACGACACATTTTTGAGTATCTGAAAAATGTTGGGCATTTGCTGCCGGGATTTTGTGCTTTTTCCTTTTTTTCTTTTAGTTTGTTGTGATATTGTACATTTTTTACTATAGGCTTGTCGTTGGATGAAAATAAACGGAGGATATAGATAAAACTTAAATCTAGTCTCGCTCAAATGGAGGTGTTGGGGGTGGTTGGTTGAAGGCTCAAATCATCTTAAATATAAATCCAAAGATCCCAAATTCAGCTAGTAGTAATGAATTTTGATTTTCTGAGCTCATGTTTGGGCAGTCTATTATTGCATTTTTACATTAAGTTGAAAATCTTTTTGGGTTCTTATTCAGTTAACCATACTGCTTGCATTTATTAGATATGGAACTATTGGCGGAGATGGAATTCTGCTTATGTAGTTCTGTTTTATTTACTCATTGTCTTACTTGATAAGGGGGCATGACTTGGGGGGGGGGGGGGGGGGGG
>CAVNYN010219085.1:0-52180 GCA_963692815.1 Nyctanthes arbor-tristis
AAAGAAGAATCCAGAAAGCACCACAGGCAATCCAACAGCCAGACAGGGAAATCAAGTTTTCACGAACCCAATTAAAAGAACCAGTGTATAAAATCCACTACTGAAATCAAACCACATCCATCGGAGAAAAGCTAAATAGTTCTACTGCTAAACTACATTAACCCAGCAAGAAAAAGAAAAAAAAAAAAAAAAAAAAGTAAAGCAGAATACCCGCCACAGAAATTGTAAACCTATGCAGTAAACTAATCAAAACCCAGAAATCAAGAAACAGAGTGAAAGATAAGCTGACCTTGAGAAAAAGTAGGCCTCAGAAGTAAGGAGAAAGCAAGCAAAAGCAAACACAATCTGAACTTGAGCATTGTGGACCTCAATTTACAGATGCCGAAAATTAGATTTTTTTTTCTTAATGAACAATCTGAATTTCCCCCCTTCAGATTGCAGAGGGATATTGTGCTAACATTCCAGCATAGTAGATCTTTTATCTTTGTTTCGTGCTGTTTTTTAGGGGAGAGAGAATCAAGACAGAATTTTTGCAAGGGAAGTTACAGAAAATAGGAGTGTGCGTAGGGAATTGTATGGGACGTGCTTCGCAGGTACAGACAGTTGAAAAATTAATTTATTTTGCTTCTTTTTTTTTTTGGGCAATATTTTACGTCTAATTTATTTTATTATTATTAATATTGATTTTGTCTGTTGAATTTGAACCCGTGGAGACACAAAAGCATAGTTTGTCTAAATTATGCTTTTTAATTTAGAACCTAAATGGGGTTGGTTTCACAACTAATTATATTCAATTGAATTATTAGCACTAATAATTTTTTTTTATCAAGATGTTCTGTTGAGAGCTACCAGAGACTGACCATTCAAGGTTAATGTTCTATGTATTATGTTTAATTAATTAGTCGGAAAACTAATTTGAGACCAATATTATTGTTTGATACATCAAAGTGGACTTTAGAATTCTCTTAACAACTAGTTATAATTGATTACATGGAATTAGGAATGACAATTTTATACTTGAAATTCAATACCCGCAGGTACCCGCCCCCATTGAGTATTGGAACGGGTACAGTGTGAATTTCTCCTCCCTGAACTCTTATCGGGTCGGGTCGGCTCGGGTATTGGCTGTCCCAACCCGCTCCCGACCAGATACCCCATAGTAATTTTTTTTAAATTATAGAAAAAATTTTGGTATAGGAGAAAAGTCTACGAGGGTTCGAATCTTTATATCCAAAGTTAAATCAGTGTGTTTCGACTGCTTTATCCAATGATTTTTATGTTAAATTTTTAGTTAACTTTAATACATAATTTAAAATTTGAGTTTCACTAAAATAACTTTTAATTTGATGTGTCATGTGTGGTTGAATATTTGATTGTTTGAATTTTGACTTGTATTTGAATGACATTGATAATTTTAGCTTAATGTACAATATTTTGAATGGTTTTTCAGGTAATTTCCAATTTTTTTCTTTTAATTTTTTTAATATTTTCTTAACCGGGTAGGTAATAGGCTTTTTTTCTCATACCCCGAACCTCTCCCAAACCTTACCGGATTGAATCAGGTACGGGATAGGAGTTTTCTTAATAGGGCGGGGAAAGGCATACCCGTCCAGTTGCCAGTAGCTCGAACTTTTTTTTTTTTTTGGGAAACCAGGAAGCTCCACTATTTGATAACCTTATATTTGTTCAGAAAATTATTATTTAAGCGGAGAATATTCTAAACTTCTGGTATCCTTCTCCCTTTTTCTCCTTTCAAAAATGATTTTGCCATTTCGGTTATTAAAAAAAGGTGCCATTTTAGGTATCAATTTTCTTTCCTTTCTTTCTTATTTTATTTTCTTTTTCCTTGTGGTATGATAGAATAATTGTTGGCAATTGAAGTTAGAGTAACTAGTACCAATAACTGTAAATTAAAGTTCAATAATTTTATTGTTAGCAATTGAGTAAAGGGAGAAAACCGACTTATATTCACCCACTCACAGTGGGGGGTTACACTTCTCACTTTTGATATAGAGCACATATAGTCGACACACATAACGGTCATATATGTGTTACGTCTGACCATGTGTATATCACATCAGAAGTGAGAGGTGTAACTCAACCCACAGTGAGTGAACAAAATTTGAAGAAAACCCCTCAAACTTTTAATAGGCTTAAAACAATTAGGATACTACTCCCTCCACCCCAAAAGACATTCCCCCTATTTCTTTTTTTGTACGTCTCAAATTATATTTCTCTTTCATTATTTAACTTTTTATTTTTCTAAAATACTCCTATTTATTATTTATGGTAATCAATAATAAAGAAGACCTAAAGTGAAATATTAAGTAAATCAAATGACACATTAAAAAATAAATTTTTAAATTGTACATTTTCAACTATATTAATTAAATTAGATTTTTTTGACCCGAGCGTTACACTGGCAGAGTTATAATGTACATTTATATCAAAATTAACATATGAGTGTGGACATCATGTCATAAATAAAGTACAATATATCAGTTATATTGTATAAAATTACGAATTGCTAGGAGAATTACGATTCACTATGGAATATTTATAATAAAATACTTAGTTCATAATTATGGTCTTCTCCAAACACATCGTGTAAATTTACATGTCCAACCTATATAAAGTTATAATAATTAGCAGTCAAGTAATTAAGGATGATAATTTAAAATATCAACTCATAAACTTGTAGGGACGTGCCCCTAATATGATTGATTCGCCACGCCTAATCGGAGCAAAAGGACAGGTATTAGGTAATATTTCCTACCTCATAGTGGGTCCAGTGTGGGTACGGGTCAGGTTGGACCCTCCCCATAGACCCGTAATCTAGCAAGCATTTTCTTTCTTTTTTTAATAAATTTAATTCTAAAAATGTGTAGAAATGATTAGATACGGCAATTTGACCGATCGACCTATAAAATTGTGGCAATTTATTTTTATTTGTTATTATATTATTTTCTTGAAAGGATTTTTCTATCGAATTGAAAGAATCATATTAATATATTAGTTAATATTGAGAATTTTAAAATTCTAAATAAAGGTTTTAATTTATTCTATATTCATCAATTAAAAATACATTACACATAATATTAATTGAAAGAGAGAAAAATTCATGAGTCATTTCATGGGTCATGGTGGCGTTCCACCCTGCCCCATGACCCTACCTATTTTGACCCGTCCTATAAAATATTAGATAAATACATGTTATCGAATTTGCACAATAAAAACAATAAATATATAATTTTAATACTATATTAATAGTTACCCCCTTATATACTCGATTAATGATTTACTATATTTTATTTTCAAACCATCTAACTTATTTCATATTATTAGTTAACAGTCTAATAATACGTATCAGACATGTATATACCCGTATTCACTGGATATCTGTTCAGATAAAAATTTTCATACTCATAAGAAAGTACCCTCTCGACGTACCCTTTTTATGAACAAAATTCAAAATTGATAATTATAATTAAAATAATAAATAGGGATATATTTTTAAAGAAATGCAAGAGATCTTAGGCTTTTAATATAAATGAAGACTATATACACGTGACATCATAAAAAAGTTCTTTTTGATAAGATCAAATAATCAGAATGGAAGGAGTAATTATTTTGTGCAGCTCCTTTTCTTCTTGTAGATTTCATATCTCTTTTTTCACAAATTTTTCTCTAAAATTCATTATTATCTTCATCAAATTAAAATATCGATAAATTAGTATTCAAACGGTACGTTGTACGGCGAGATAAATTTCCAATATTTCATATAAAAAAATTATTACATAAATTGCAAAAAACAATAAATAGTCACAATATAATAGTTAAATCAAATGAAATAATAATATGAATTCAGTCGATATTTTGAAAATTTCACTTCTATAGAGAAAAAATACTAAGAAAATAATTTTTTTCATTCTCTACAACTTAATCGTTGCAACATAATGATAGAGAAACAAAGATTAAATAAATACTCACAAAGATTTTCAAGTTAGATCATAGATTTTAAGAAAATAAAATTTAGTCATATATTATTATGAAAGAATTATATTATGTGTGTCATTAGATGTTTGTGCGATACAGATAAATCGATTTTTAATACACAAAAAAAAAAGAAAATAAATCAGTTGATTTACTCTAAGTTATTATAATCTAAGTTTTCATTTATAATATAAGCTATTTTGAAATAAATTTTGATTTTCATATTATCAAGAACTCTAAAAAGAAAATTTTGAAAATCAAACAAAGATAAGTCATAAATAAAGAAATAAATAAATAGAGATAATACTGGACAATTGGTTTATAATGCCTTCATTTTGAAATAATTCAGAAGCAGAAACAATAATTCGTAAAAAAATATTAATATATAAGAAATTAAACAGTTACTCACCGTTAAATTTATATCAATAGCAGATAATAAAAAATTATAAAAACTCATAATTATTTATAAATGTTGACAAAAAAAAAGAAAGAAATGAGTAACTAAAATAAAAAAAGAATATAAAAAAACTAATAAACTAATATAAATTATTGAAAACTCTTTATGAATATCAAAATGAGAAAAGTTTAATTTTTAAAACTCGAAAATGAGGCTTATAAGTTTTTCAATTTTTTATAGAATTTTGTTTTAATGAAGGAGTTTCTTTTTTGTATTATCTAGGTAGTGAGTTAACTTTGCGTTGACAAAACTTGTATATTGATAAAATTACACTAACTCAAAATTGTTCTACATTTGAAAGACTTTCATTAAGAAATCAGATCATGGAGATCAATAGTAGCTGAGTTATAATTTCTCTAGCAAAAAAATATTTTTTTATTTACAGATCTAGAGTTTTATGCGTTGCAAGTAGCAACGTAAAATTTTTGTAGATAATAATCTAAAAAAGTTTATCCAATTGGAATAACAGTAAAAAGTAATACTTAAAACGTAATGCCTCGTGCCTTGTAACAGCCGCGTCACGATACACAGATATATAATTATTACGCTCGTACAATACATAAAAGTGTAACATAAACTGTCACGATTTCAAGAAAATTTAATTCAACTTTATGATTTTCATGCAATTTACGACACTAAATAATAATAAATAATATATATTGTAATAATAGAAAAATGATTTTTTTGAGGTTTGGTTTCCATAAATTCAAGGATTCTAAGAAATGAAAATTTGAAAATTATATAAAGATAAAATTTTGTTATTTTAGAAGAGGAGGAATTATGGAATGAATTTTGGAAAATTATGTAACATCACGATGATGCCAGTAAAATTATGGGGGGAAATTGCAATTGAGAATCTAAATATAATTGAAAACTCTTGTATTATATATTATTATTATATTATATTATATTATATTATATTATATTATATTATATTATATTATATTATATGATTTTCTTAATTTATGTGTGGGACGGATGGAGTATCAAAAATTCGGGGTCTAATAATTTTTTTCTACCAACTCACGTTAATTTAAATTAAATTCCATTTCCGTTAAAAAAGGGGTTCCATTTATTTAACTTCAATTAAAACTTGTGTACTTAAAATTTTCTTTATTTGACACTCATTTAAAGGGTTTTTTCTTGGCGTTTTTAATCTTTTATAATTTGAAGAAAAAATGTAAACGTAAAATATTTGAATAATGGCACCCACAAAGGAACTTGAAGCCCATTTCTTACTAAATTCCATCTTCTTCTTTGTTTGTACTGTAAAAATCTTATTAAATTCATTTTCTAATTCCATCTTATCCGTCTTTTAGTTATATTTTTACTTACAATTAAATATAAGTAAATATGAGCCCTTTTTTTTTTAATAGACTGAAAATCCCTCGAGTAAAATAACGCAAACTAAAGAAAACAAATAAATAAAGTCAACGATGGAGAAAATTCACTTGAAAGTGACGGTGGACTTCATTGACATTTTTGGGCGCCAGGCAAAGACGTTGACCCTTCATTTTTACTCAAATCAGATTGCCAAAAAATGCCCACTTGCGTCAATTAAGGCGCAATCAGAGGTTGACCCGGAATTCCAACCCGATCCATCCATGTCCAATTTTGTGCCCAAAGATTGATATATCATGCGCCCAATTTTGTGTAACTAACTGTTAAACTTGTACTACTTGTAATACGGGTAATTGGCACAAAAGGTCCTTATCTTTAGATATTATTGTGAAAGTAGTCGATACGTTTGTTTTTTTGACAATTTCATCTTTACCTTCATATTTCTTTTGTAGAATTCATCATTGATTTTATTTATATTTAATTTTTTTAATTTTCATAAGGTTATTTTTGTCCATTCTCAATTTAAAAATAATTGCAAATAAAGTTCCAAATTAATTAGAAAAAAGTAGTTATTTTTTATTTTTATAATAATGCAATTTATTTTAATTAGTTTTTTACCATATTAATTATTTCAGAATTGTATTTGAATTTTTTTTTAATTTTTAAATTGTGACTAGACAAAAACGCCATTTTAAAAATGAAGAAAATTAAACACAAATATACATAAGGATGAACTTTTTAGAAGAAATATTGAGGTGAGGATGAAATTCTCAAACAATCAAAGGTATGGAGTATTTGCATGATAATGACCAAAGTTGAGGATCTTTTGTGCTAATTACCCTTGTAATACTTCTCTTATTAATTCTGGGTTGGTTGTACTAGAAGTTGCTGAACTTTCACTCTATTTGTAAACGTGTCACAAAACTTGAATTGCTTATAAATATATGACTGAACTTTAATTTAATAGCAATAAGGTCATTCAACTTCAATTACCAGTAATTAAATCATTGAACTTTTATTTGGTTGCAACAAATTTGTTCCATTAACAAAAAATTGTTACTTTATCATTGAATTAAAGCCTTGATCTTAAAGCCTAAAAAAGATCAAGGAATGTAGTAACCCAGACATATCTTCTTGGAGGGGAAAATTGAGAATAATATGACGATTCACAAATATCTCAACGTTCAACATCTATCTCGACATAATAATTCTAGATAATTTTTTATTAATTGCCATGTTAATATGTGAACATAAAATAACACATTAGCAATTTTTAATATATATCATTAGTTTTATTGAGTGACGTAATTGCAACTAAATCAAAGTTGAGTGATTAAATTGATGATATTCAAAGTTTAGAGACCCAATTGCCGTTAGATTAAAGTTGGGTAAATTTCACAAAAAGTCCCCAATCTTTACAAAAAGTAGCAATTTCATCCCGACCTTTTTTAAGCAAGTAGGTCCCAACTTTTCAAAGATATGCACAAAAGGTCCATACATACTAATTTTGTCAATTTCCATTGTTCACTTTTTCTATAAGACAATTTTACCCGTTATTTAAATTTAAAAATAAGAATACAAATTTTAAAAATTTATTTTGATCTCTCTACTGATTTCTCTTTCACACTCTTACACATATTTATTTGTATATCATTTTCATATCCACTCACTTAACGTAAGTTATACATACATATTGATTAAAACCTTCAATTTACCAATACAAGGAGTCCTTTTTTTCCAATAATTCAAATCTTTAATATTTTCACAAGAAAAATTCATGCATTTTTAATTATTTCAGTTTTTATAACTTGAATATCAATCATATCTCAATTATCATTACTTATTTAGGTTTAAATTTCAAAGAGCTCATTGTTTAAAGTGACTATGACACTAGTAGTAGTGTTAAGTAAATGAGTGGAAAAAATAATATATTAATCAATATGTATGTATAACTTGTGCTAACTGATGAATGGGAAAAAGATATACAAATGAATATGTATAAGTGTGTGAAAGAGAAAGCGGTAGAGCAATCGAAATGAATTTTTAAAATTTTTGTTCTTATTTTTTAAATTTAAATAAAGGGTAAAATTTCCTTTATAGAAAAAATGAACAATGAAAATGGATAAAAATAGTATAGAGGGATCTTTTGTGTATATTTTTGATAGACTGGGGACCTACATGCATGAGAAAAAGGTTATGGATGAAATTGTTACTTTTTGTAAAGATTGGAAACCTTTTGTGAAATTTACCCATTAAAGTTCAACTATCTAATTATTACAACTAAAGTACAAGTTAATTGACCTAATTAGTGGCAATTAAAGTTTAGTGATTTAATTGCAAGTAGAAGAAAAGTTTGGTAACCTTTGGTACAATTAACCCTTTACTTCTAAAAATAAAATGCCCTTCCTGCCCCCAACCTTGAAATATACCTCCTATTCAGCTCAAGAAGCTTAGGGCATGTTCTGTTTATATTTTTTTGAATTCATTTTGAGTCTTGTCTTTCAAGAGTAAATATTAAATAAAAGAAGGATTTCATTTCCCTTGTTTTGAGCATTTTCAAAATTTTAAACTGAAAAGCTCAAAATAAGTGAAATGACATTTTGTCCTTTTGGTTTTTCAGTTTAAAATTTTGAAAATACTCAGAACAAAAGACATAAAATTCTTATTTTACTTAATATTTACTCTTGAAAGACAAGACTCAAAATGAATTCAAAAAACATAAACAGAACAAGCCCTTATCTTGCCTTTACTCCACCACAAGGTGTCACCTATTGTCACTGTCACCACTAATATGGCGTCGCCTGCTATTGCATATTGTTTAATTAAAACATAAGACTTATTTGAATTGATGCGACATAAATAAGATGCAATCGGGTTAGAAGAATACCCGGATTATATATAGAAGTGATTTCCGAGCATGAAAAATTGAAAAGGAATGTCCAGGAAATTATATATGAGTTGAAGTACAACTGTCTAACTTTAAACTAGACAGTTGTCCGAAGGATTTTTACCGAGGAAAATACTACTTGAAGGTGATGATTCAAATAATCTTTTGCAAAATAGGGTAAACTCATAATCTTACCTCTGTGTATTGTGTGTTTGGGGAAAATACTTTAACTATTTAAGGATAAGAAGATGAATTTTATCCCCCTTTTTTAAAAGATTATCTAAATGATTATATACAAATAACGGGACTCACTTTACTGAAACATAATGCTTTCAGTTATAACTTATATATGACATGGTAACCGCTTAGGTTTGCATTAGGCATTCGCCTAGTTCAAAATTCTGACTGTTTCCTAGCGATTTTTTTGGTACTTAGAAATCTATATATATGTGATAGTTTCGTGTAAGAAACACACGTGAAATCAATCCAAATTATACCGTTTCATTCAAAAGCAGTATTCAAACTCAAGCTTCATAATGTGTTCTCAAAATTTTGGTTCTTCCAATTTGCTTGGTGGAAGAGCTTTTTGTTTAATCTTCCAAATCGTTTATAATTAATCCTTCAGCATCCGACGGTCCTAAAATTTCCCAGCACTATACATTTAATACCAGATAAATGATGGGACATGCCACAGTATTGTGGGGTACGATCATATGAAATAGATGATCCTATGTGGATCTGAAAAATCATTAAAGATTCAATTTTAGTAGGTGATTTTGCTTTTGAATAGTTTGATTTTGGTTCCTTTTTTGTGCAATCTGGTTGGCGTGAGAAGTGTTCAACTATTTTAGGCTGTGTAGCGTGATATTTTCTTTCTTTTTTATTCATACATATTGGAAAATGATAGTGGAGATTTTAGTGAAAAAGATTGGTAGCAAGGTTATCCGATGGGAATGAAATTTTTCTAAAGAAACAACAGGAATTTTCTATTCTTTTCACTTTTTTTTTTTAAATCTAACCAAACTAATTAGATTACTACCAATATTATCATACAAAAGCTGAGCGCCAAGAAAGTTAGGGGGTTTATTCCATAAAAAAGGTTTAGGGTGAAGATGTGATTCTTTAGCCAAACTATGTGCTACTTCATTAGCTTTTCTTCCGGCAAACACATGGAAGAGTTAGTTTGTCGCCTAACTAAGCATCACCCTTATGTCACAATTAGCAAACCGTAGCTCAACTCGTCTAACAGCTCTACTAATACTAGACGCTTTGCATCAACCTCAAACACCTTCTTGGTCCACTTCATTGCCCACGTAAACCCTAAGCCTCCACTCCCTTTTCGTAATAGCACCTCATTATTTGTCATGTTCATTGCTACTCTATACCTGGATTTTATAGAATACCGACCATCCTTAATGTAATGCCATATTCTCCTATCTACCTGTGGCATGATGCTCGAAGGAATATTCAAAATGGCTACAACTTGAGGGAAATAGATTGAAATTCAAAAATAATGATAAAATAGTAGTGAAAGACGTGAAGATGGGGTGGATATTAAGACCTTACACAGGACACTACGAATTAAAAGTAGGGAAAATTGTGTAAAAAAGAGAAAAATGATTAAAATAAAATGAAATTAAAAGAAAGTAGATAAAATTATGGGATTCACCAGAATTTTTTGTTTCTCTGTCTCCTCAATGGACCAAGTCCCAAACCTCATGACATTGGGGATGTTTTAAGGTCTCAAAATATACCTCCACCTCCTCCACTACTATTTTATCATTATTTTTGAATTTAATTCTATCTCTCTCATCTTTTTCACTTTTCCCTCTTTTTTTTTTCTCTACACAAATTTTTAATTAAAATAATCATCTTCTCTCTATTTCTTTCGTCCAAATCACCACAAAACCAAACATTTTCCATTGGAGATGCTCTTAGAGTTCAATGTACCGCCTCTTGGCAACGCATACAAAAAGATCATTAATTTTCAAGTCTTTGAGCTTTGGAATTGGAGGTGTTTCAATTCCAAAATTTCCTTCACTTAACCATGCCTCATTCTAGACATTAATCAATATTGTTTCCATATCCTACCCTTCACGACTCTACCTATATCCTCTCTCCACCATAGCTCGCGTATTTCAAATGCTACGCCAAGTAAAACTTGGTCTATGGCTCAATTGGGATAATAAAAAGTCCCCTCTAGGAAATATTTAGCTCTGAGAAGCCTACAAATGAGAGCATCTAGGCTAGAAATTAATTTCTAACCTTGTTTCCCAAGCACTGCAAGATTGAATGCATGAAGATTTTGGAAACCCAATCCACCATTTTCCTTTCGTACACAGTCTATTCCAGTGATACCCATTCTCTTCTTGCATTACCTTCTAAACCCCCCCCAAAAAAAAAAACCAAAATGAATTCATCAATCTCTGTTGTTCATCACTTAAAGTAGTGAGAAGAAGAAAAGTGCTCATACAGTAAGTATTCACTACTAAAAAACACGCCATTACCGATGGTCAAAATCCGTCGGTAATTGTCAAATTCCGTCAGAAATTTAAGTTACCGACAGGGAACAGTGGTCGGAAAACTCCGTTGGTGATAGGCTTGTCGGTGATCATCGAAGGCAAAAAAGGCTGTCGGTGATCACTGACGGCCTTTTATTGATGTCGGTAATTACCGACGATTCGCCTTCGTTGGTGATGACCGACGGCCATTCTTGCTGTCGTTAATTTTCGATGGCCAACCATGTGCCGTCGACAACTTTCAACGGTAATGGGAGCTGTCGGTAATTTATTAATATAATAAATATTATTATATTTTCCGGTTCTAGCCCACCCATCCGTTCGCCCGACCTACAAATGTACCCGCAAACCCAACCCGACACGACTAGATAATAAATCAATGTCATTTCTCTTTTTGCATTTAAGGGGATTCGAACCTCCAGTCCCAACCGCTAGGCTAGTGATGCTTTTTGTGATCTAAGTTTGTCACTAATATATTTAACATATATTTATATAGTTTTTACAATTTAAAGATTAAGTAATTTTTTTAAACCAATAATACAAGTAAAAATATAATATATGTTTGTGTATATATATATATATATAGTAGATAAAATAGTTTACACTGTGCATTATTTATCTGTGCTTTATCATTTTAAATTTTTACTACATATAAAAATTTGAAAGTTTGACATTCTAAACATAATTAGAATTTTATAGTGTCATTTACAAGTTATAAATTTAAAAAATTATCAATTTAAATGTGTATTTAATTTTTATATAATAGTGATTAAGATAGTTAAATTTCCATACATGTGTTCTTGAATTTTCATACATCTAATCTTTTTTCAAAAAAAGTAACTTATATCAAAATATTTTTTATTTTCAAACATTACTAAATGAAAAAAAAAATATTTGTATCGTTGACGGTTTTATTTCAATATATTTTTTCTTTAAAAACCTTATTTCGCTTTATTTAAGTCTTTAGAGCAAGATTAATGTTGAGAGAACAAAACCAAGAGGAAAAAAGCCAAAGAAAAAAAATTATGGGGAAAAAACCTATTTCCAAATAATGTGTAGGCGGAAAAATTGGGGGGAAAACATATTAAAAGATTTTGTTTATTTTTTTAAAATTTTTTTTACACATTATTTTATCAATATTTTTTTGCCATACAATTTATATTCAATTTTCTACATAATATTGATTTTTTAAAATTTATTATATATTATTTTAAGGAATTAGTGGGGAATTTAGCCCATCTTTTACCTTTTTCTCCTATAAATGGCTTTTCCTCCCCCCCTTCCCGCATATATAATTTGATTTTTTTGGGGGTAAAGACCTAAATTTGGATTTTTACTCCCAACACTAATCATGCTCTTAGGTAATAGGAATTTGGATTACATGTTATTTGATATATTATAAGATTAATATATGTAATTTTTTTTTTTGAAGGGAAAACATATGTAATTTTATGTATCCATGTAAAATATATAAAATATTCATAGTGTAATTCTAAAAAAAAATTATAGAAAATTAAATTTCATAAAATTTTAACACACACACATTCATCACATTACTTATTAAAATGGGTATATCATTGTTACAAACAATTGCATTTTTTGGCTAAGTAAATTGTTGAAGATTTTTTACGGCCTAAAAACCCGCTAAAGATTACTGATAGCATAGAAAATTGTTAGAAATTGCCGACGGTAGGAAAAAGCCATTGGTAATTTATGACAGTCAAATGATTTCATCAGTAATTACAGACGGTAGATGTCAATCCGTTGGAATTCTAACGGAAAACGGAGACCATCGGTGATCACCAACGGTGTCATACTGCCATCAGTGATCACTGACAGTCGTGGCGTGGTTCTTTTCCTATCGTTAGTGATCACCGATCGCGTTCCTGCCGTCGGTGATCATCGCCGTTAGTGTCCCATGGTCGGTAATTACCGAAGGCTGTTTCCTGTCATCGGTGATCACCGACGGCACTCCTTGCCGTCGGTGATCACTGACGGTCTCCGTTTTCTGTCGGAAATTTTAGACGGATTGATGTCTACTGTTGGTAATTACCGACAGTTTGGTGGCCTTTGGCAATTACTGTCGGTGGTAGCGAGTTTTCCTATAGTAATTGTTTGAGCTACGTTCTAGATTAGTACCATTCTCTCGGCTTTTAACATCATCTTTCCTTGCCAGGCGCCAGCCTTCGAGCCTCTTCCACACCTTTTCTCTCAAGAAGCTAAGAATAGCTCATTTCTTCTTTCCAATCAAATATGGTAAGCCAAGGTAGTGTCCTGTATTCCAGAGTTCCTAGACTCCAAATATAGAAGACAAAATATTTTGTATTTTGTTTAGCCTGAGAAACATTGAAGCTGTGAAAGATACCTGAGAAGTTTAGTACTTGCCCTGAAGCCTCTTCATGTTGTTGTAGTAATCTGCTCATCTTGTTGAATTCATCTTCTGATGCTCTGAGGGACAGAAAAAAGGAAAAAATGAGACTGTCGTCCGCAAATAACAAGATAAAATGATCTGTCAATTTAAATTGTAACGTAAGTCAACTTGAGTTATTTGTTAATTATAACATCCAATTTTATACACTAACGACTTTAGTCATTTTCCACAATGAAAAAGTAAAATGATATTTACCGCCATAAACTACGAGCCACGGCCCTAATTTTGTTCCAAAAGAATAGGACAAAATCAATTTAGCGCGACACTTGTTAGCCAACCCACATTTTACCTAGTTTTCATCCTTACCAAGACTAGTTTCTTCTACTCCCACTACATATTTTTTTTCCCACCTATCACACCATTTAATTGCAATAGAGAGACATTTTTACTGCAAGTTACCCAATTTCTATGATTTTTTTATGTTGGTTGTCAGAGTTTAACTTGTTTTAATTCGATCTACTTTCTGCTAACCTAAGCACTAATCCTTTTTCTTCTTGTAACTAAAAACAGTTGAAGAACTCAAAATATAAGGTGGGCGACGAATGATGTTGGTTGGCCATGTTATAAGTTCATGTGGTCTTCATGAGAAAGTTCTTAATAGAACAGCTACACCTCATAACTTGTACGAGCATCAAAAAAAAAAAAAAAAACTAGTGCCTTTGATGATTCACTAAAATTTTATCAGATGAAATAACCTCAAATTTCAATATGGCAAGAGAAAGCCTTGCATTATGAGGTAGCTTCCCTTATTGAATGGAGATGGAGGTCATTTCTCTCAACAAAAAATATATATATATATATATAATAATAATAATTCATTGGACGGTCACACTGACTATCCCTCACACAAAATGAAAATTAAAAAATGATATCACATAAAATAGATTAAATTTTGATGACTAATATGAAACAAACTACCATGTCAGAGTGCCTCGCGTGAAATTTCGTGAAATCTGGAAATAGAAATAAACAGTCTGGAAATATTTTTAAATTAATTTATTTTTTATTTTTATTGAGAGCAATTTTGGCACCAACCTCTCTATTTATTCCCACTTTCTCAAGAGTCTTTCACAACTACACAAGGAAAAACCACAAGGAAGAGAGAAAACATGGTGCTGCTGGACCAGCTTTGGGACGACGTCGTTGCCGGGCCTCAGCCTGATCGCGGCCTCAAACACTTGAAGAAGGTCTTCGTCAAGCCGAAAGGTGCTATCTCTTCTTAATCTTTTCAGAAATAATGTCTTAAAAACGTTAAAATCAACCAAAATATTATACATTTTAGATTTTATACTTGGACTGCAATTTATTTAAACATGATAAGATATGCTTTTTAGTTGAGTGTGATATGATTATTTTTTTTGACATAGACGGAGAGGGAAGTAGCAATTACCAGAGGTCAATGTCAATGCCAACCGCTCCAACGACGCCACCAACACCTGGAACCCCAACCAGTCCATCGCCAACTAGCGCAGGGCGCCGGGATAACATTTGGAGGGGAGTTTTCAACCCCAGGAGTAACCTTGCCACAAGGGGCATTGGCAACGAGTACTTTGACAAGCCACAACCCAATTCTCCAAGTGTCTATGACTGGTATTTATAGTGTGGCAATCAGTTTACAGTCACGTAATATCATTTAAATTTTCATTTGACCATTTCGAAAATGGTCAAAAGTACCGTTCATCACACATCATTTTATAAACTAATTGATTTATAAATCATTACCAAATACATTCATAGAATAGAGCCTTCAGTTATCAATAACCTGCAAATACAAATTGATGAATAGCGCTTGCTTTTTTTTTTTTTTAAAGTTGGGAAAATATTTTAATAATCAATTTTATTTTATACAAATACTAACTCTTTTGAAGAAATTGAAAGACAAGTCTTATGATTTTATTTCAGGCTTTACAGTGGGGAGACACGGAGCAAACATCGCTGAACCGTTGGATCACTTATCCTGATGGCATGTATATAGTGTCTGCTTTGCGTGTCAGTCAATTTCATTTTTGTTTTGATTTCGATCCCGAGTAATTATGCTATATGATTATTTTCTACTTATTAGATAAGAGTAAAGAGTACTAGGTAATATAATTGTCAGTTTGATGTCTTGTCTTAAACATGCCATCGGAGGTTTGAATTTTGACCTGAGCGGTCTACACGTCTCCTAAGTTATTGGAATAATAATAAATAAATGGATTCTGAATATCTTGATTAGTAATTTATCATTGGAACTCTCGTCTAGTCTCTTGTTACTCGAACAATGACAATTAACTACCAGTAATTTTCTAGCATTAGAAAATTAATTAGTAATCCAAGCACTAGATATTTGGTTCGGTAACGACACCAAACAGTAATGTAGCATGTTATTTGTACATCACCACCCCCTCCAAATCATATAAGTAATTATTAGATGTTTAGTGCCCTCCAAATCATATAAGTAATTATTAGATGTTTAGTGCTTGAAAACTTTTAAGGCATTAAATAATTGTAACTCTAAAAAACTTACATGTAAGAATGTATGCAAGCTTAATTAATTGACGTGAATCGGAGATGATTATGTTGTTTAATGAAAAACACATACCAATTAAAAAATTTCCAACTAAAGAGACGAAGGATAACTTATGACATTGCAAAACAAATTTCGATGCTTTATTTTAGGTGAATCATCTATTCAAACTGGGTAATTTATACTTAACGTATCTAACATTTTAAGTATTTATAGATCATATCCCTAATCTTTAATTTTCCTTAGGTAGGTCCTCAACTTTTAAGAAAATCCTCAATTTAGTCCCTGGTGACGGAAACCGTCAAATTCGTCTGTTAAAGTCAAGAGCATTTTCGGTAAAATCTAAAAACTTAATATTTTAATTTAAAAAATAAAAAAAAAAAGAAACAAGGGGGGAAGCCCATTGCTGCCATTTCTAGTAGCCCTTTTGCTGGAAATGAAAATATTGATTTTTTTTTTATTTTACAGAAAATGCCCCTCACTTTAACGGAAAAATTTGATGGTTTCCGTCACCAGAGGCTAAACTGGGGATATTCAAAAATTGAGGGCTCACAGAAGGAAAATTAAATGTTAGAGATATAGTCTATAAATACGTAAAAGGCTGAGGACGCTAGGTGTAAATTACCCATTCAAATTTTAATTTTTGGATCTCAAAGTGTGTATTGAATTCTCATGTTTTATGAGCTATTTATTCTAACAAATGAAGGATTTGAAGAGTCACTTGCTCCAATACATGATGGATTTAACGAACATTTTGTTTGAGTTACTATTTTCTTTTTAATGTGTGATTAGTTGCTTTCCGTTCATATAATGCATTCAACTTTGGTTGTTGAATTGGCGGGTTCGATGGCTTTATATTAACAGTTTTTTATCCTTCGAACCATGTTCTTGATCCAATGTGGAGATAGAGTATGTTTGTTACCTTCCTCACACGCAATTCTTGTTCCATTACAAGATAGATTTCACGAATATTTTCATTCAAATATGTGGTTAGCCTCACGATTTTCATGTTCCAAGACATATCTCACGAATATCCTGTTCCAACAATGTGATAGATCTCACAAGCGCTTTGGTTCCGATGCATGTATAGTCTTGCAACTTTCACGCTACAACACTAACTGGTTTCATGAGTTTCCATTCAAACAAACTTCTTACTCCCTCCGTTCTACAAAGCTAGTCCAGTATATTATTTTCGTCCGTCCTAAAAAGATAATTCACCTGCAATATTGAAGATGTATTTAACTTTTTATTTCTATACATGCCCCTAATGAATGTATTATTCTTTCACATTAAATATCTATGCATTAAAAGTATTTTCTAAAGAAACAAGGGTATATATGTAAAAATACAAGTAAAATTTAATGCTTTAACTATATCGTTAAGGCTAACTATATTACCACTACAATAATTGTTCTCCCCACCATATTATATATCCAGCACAAATAACTTATCATCTTAATTAAATCACCACATTAGCTCTTCCGATCTCTAATAAATTACATTTTAAAAGTTTATAAAAAATATGAATATATTATTGTACCGCAAATTATTTTTTAGTCTTGATTTTCTCTTCTTCCACCACAATCAATTCAATCTTCCAACATAAATAATTCAATAGAATCAATCAACATTCAAGCATTCATCAGCCCAACTATTCGCCGATTCAATTCCTTTTAAAACCCTCATCAATTCAAATTCTTGGTAGAGAGGTAAAAGTTTGGTGTCATACCAACTCCTGTGTTTGATCCAATTTGCCAAAAATTAAAATCTAATAAAAATATAAGAGAAATCATCACTCAAATGTGTCTATTAAAACTGAAAGTCACGTTTTCTCTCTTTTTCCTTGAACTTACGATTAAGAAAATTTTAATTTTTATTAAGAAGCTATTTTGAGTTTTATTTAAATTGTTAATTAGAATGTTCAGTATAAAAGAACAAGAGATAATAAGGAAAAAAAAATGCTTTTCCACACGATTACTACTATGCCGGAGTTTTTGTTTCTTTCTTTGCCTTTTTTTTTTAAGGAAAAAATTTTGTCATTAATTATATTTCTTCAAAATATGTATAGCTCATGTATTGGAGTGCCAAAGCAAATCAAGGACCTGGACGTCCATGTTGCAATGCAACTTGCTGGCCAAGAGAGAGAAAATTTAGAGAGGAGATTAGTGTTGGGGAAAAAAATAAAAAATAAGATAAAAGGGTTAAATATTAGTTGTGGTGGTAGAGAAAAAAATTATATTAGGAATATATATATATATATATATTAAAGTAAGGTTATTGATGTAAGTTTATTTAAAGGTACTTAAGTAAATAAGAAAAATGTAGTGAGAGAATGAATTAATGTGCGGTCATAATATACTTACCTTATCATTAACTATCATTTCTTAACATATGTGAAAATAACTACTGGACTATCTTTGTGAGACGAATGAAGTTTATAATATGCTTATCTTACGAACTACTTTTCTTGTACAAAGTGCCTTTACCACCTTTAAAGTACCCAATTTAATTTAGTACTAAATATAAACCCACTATTGCACATTTCAAGATTCATTCATACATAGAGAGCTCATATCGGTCGGTATACATAAGCTTCAGCCACTCATGCAGTATCTACTTCTTGTACTATCTACTTTCTTGTATCTGTAACTTTTTACTCAACTGAACAACAATAAACAGAAAGCTCCATACACGAATAAATTAAAATCAAACTTCATTCCTTAGCAAAGATTTCAACTTTGTCCTCGTTGGTTTCCTCGACCTTGTGCTTCAGCCGATATCCTACAACCTAGAAACCTCAAATAACGTTAGAAGGCGTGATCAGAATTCCACTTTGTTTTACACAAAAAAGCCATTGAGATTTGAGAAGGAAAGAAATAAACAAACAAAAGTGATAATATAACCAGCCTACTTCATGCATAGACGGTGGAGAAATATTTACCAGATTCAGCTGAGAGAAACTGGCATGAATCTCCTCTAAGGTCTGATGCTCTTGCAACAGGTGTAATTCATTGTAGCTTGAATCTATAACAATGGATCCCTTCTCAAACCTTGAAACGTTGTTTTTAAAATGAATATCTTTTATTACTAACATCTCGATTTCAGAAGCCTCTGTAGATGTCTGCATAGCAACAAACTGCAAGAGAAGTTCAGTTTAGAACCTATCAGAACTCGAACATGTGTTCTATAACAGTTAATAAAAGTATTGTCAGCTAAAAGAAAACAGAGATTCAGGATTTACCTGACACAAATTTTTAACAGATGATGTGGGGCTGCAGTAGAGGTAAGGTCGCTGCAAGTTAGGTATCTTCTCTCCATGCAATGTAACGAGCATGAGGCTGATTTTTAACTGAAACAAGAAGATCCATCAGAAGCACTGAAATAGCATAGTGCAGAAGTTCTTACGAACTGCAAGATTATTTCTAGAAGTATTTTCATTCAACCACAAGAGTTCAAGATTTCCTTATCTCAAACTGGGGGAAAAATGAGCATTTTTTCTTTAATAAAGTATATAGAAAAGTATGTTCCCGATAGCGAGAAAGGACAGTTGAAGGAATTACCATCTCGTCATTTTCATCTGAACACTGGAGACAATCAATTAGTTTTGAGAGTCGGGTATTCCTAGAATGCTTGCCACTGGCCCCATTCTGACCACCATGACGGGTGCTCTTCCGATCTTGCCACCTTTCCCCCAACCAACAATTTCGGAGATGCCAGTGAGGCCAGCAGATACACCCAGTAACTCTCTATTGGCCTCAGAGTCATTTTCATCGCAACCTACATCATTATTGGTTACTGATGAGTGCTGAGAAGTCCGACTCCCTCCCCATCTCTTGTATCTTTTCGGTTTGGCTTCTGAACACTCATCAGCAGAAGATGAGTCTTTCCCATGATCATGCCCATTAGCACCTTCCTCTTCATCAGATCCTTGGGGTTCAACAACTCGATGGTTTCTTCGGGCCCTTAAATTCTGATATGTACCCTGTCTTCTAACAAATGCATATGCTGTCGCTCTGCCTGAGGTCCGTTTCCTCCCTAATGCTTCTGATCGTCGTTGAAGAGTCTGGGCAATTGAGTCTTGGATCTGCACATTGATCCCAGGAGAAAAAGGAAATATTAAGCAGGTGGAATTAGGATATTTCAAGCTCAAAGGTATAAGATTCATGGAGATGCCAACTTTATGATTGGTCTGTAATTGAACAACTAAAGCTATACACTCGAAGAGGAGATATTTCAAGGTTGTTCCTCAAAAACATTAAGAAGGTATTTAACATATTCCTGTGACAGCCCAAAAAAATGGAACTGAGAATTTACGGTAACCATTTTTGGGAAATAGGAGCAAATTAGGAACATTAACTTTCCACACATCATCTATGGAAACACCTAGGGAATCATAAAGTCCTGAAACCAGAAACCCAAAACTCAACAGCATTAACTATGAGCAATGAAGTAGACATAATATTAGTCACCTGCTTATTGCGAGCTTTCTCCTCTTCATGGAAAGCAAATTCCTATAACAATGAGTATTGAATTGTTTAAATCAAATCAAATATTTTCAGGAAGAAAGGCAATGTGTTTCTCTGCTAATACCTCTTCCTCATATTTATCAATGTCTGGATACAGAGCAGCAATCAGGGCGTCATAGTTTGGATCGTCTCTCAGAGAGCGACGGCTAGCACAGTGGGTACATCTAGCAGGACACTCATTGTTCCTGCATAGAGCTCAGGGCATAAATCAAACAGCAAGATCATGAAGACAGTCAATACAAAAAGAAATAAGAACAAAATGGTACCCAAGCCGCATAGATTTGTCAATGCATTCTCTGCAAAAACGATGCAAGCATTCCATGACTGTTCTTGTCTTCCTAATGATACCTGTTCCGCACAAAGTTCTAACAAGCTTCACATCTTCCGATCTAATTTTACTTAAAATTAACAGTCAAGTCATAATTAAAAGGAATTCAATCTCTTCACTTGTATCCACCCAAAAAATGGTGGAAAAATAGACTTGGAAATGAAACCCTTAGCACTGGTTCCAGACTCCAGTAAACTGCTTCTATTCTACTAGTTTTAGCAGATAATTTTTCCTGGAAAGAAGCCTCTAATAGGTTATTTCTTGAAGTTTGCCATGAATAGATTATGGGCTTGCTTGCAAGTACCAGATATACGAATTAATATATTTTCCTCGCACACAAGGGCCCTTAGGAAGTCAATATAAGTGCACGTCCTACTAACCCCAACCTCAATTTATTTCAATATAGACGTGTGTTTCAAGCTTGAAACTGTAAGAGAATAAATAAGTCAAGTGGAAGTTACTCCCTGGCCCTTCTTCTTTGTTTTTTCCTTCTTATTTTCTGTTTATATGTATAAAATCTCTTTCACCAATAATTTGGAAAAAAGAAAAACACACTACAGATTACCAGCCATATACAACTCTTCAGTCCAAGCATGAATTAGGTTTAACAGTTCATTTGTTCCTTTATTTATGGTGTTATATCTATTTTTCACAGTCTCAGATACATGCAGAGTAACTAATCTAAAACGATAGTGAAACACAGTTTAGTGGTCCTAAAGTGAGAGAACTCTGCTTGAGGGTCATCTTCAATAAACTAAAATTAAGGTGAAAAGCTATTGATATGGCATTTGAGGCCAATTATAATCTCATCATTAGTTAAGAACCCAAGATTGTAGCTAATAGCTACAATGCAGAGGGCTTTGACGAACATTCATTCATAATATACCTCCAAGATTGTTACTCTGAACGGTGAACAATGATCCACACTTGTCAGATTTAACTCAACCATAAAGCTCAAACGAAACTCCTCAGCAACATGGTGTTAATAATGACTACATCGTTGAGCACTTTAAACTTATATCATAAAATTGTCCAAGTTAGATGGTTAGTTCGGCAAGTAACGGATCACAATTAAATATGAAATCCATGAATACAACTTATTGCATGTTTCTTTTTCAGAAAAAGTATATCAATCTGAATTCTACAAATTAAAATTCAAAATACATACCCAAACATATTGGACACTGAACTTCCTTCCGTATCTCTGCTAATTTCACAAAGATAAACCTGGCATTCAACAACATAAACATTTTAAGCATTTCACAGAAAACTGTATATGCAAATAACACCACAAACTGGAATGATGCACGCAGAAATTCATTTTTGTTGATTAACTGTGTGAATCGTTCTTTAAGTTAATTGTCATTAAACTAACATTTAAGTTGACAGTACAAGCAAACATTTTTATGAGACTGGACTCTTCTAATGGGAAATGCACACGTAGATGCTCAAGGAATGTAAATTTTCAACCCGTTCCAAGTCCTCAGATGCATTTTTGCATGTATTATGGTTTATGGCAGTTTATATTTCAGCAATCCTAATTTGAAGCCTACAGTTATTTTCAATATATTAATTGAAATTAAGCGTATATTCAAAGTCTAGAAGTGCTAATAGCTTTTAATTAATAGTCAACCATTCATCCAATTGTTAGCATGATACTCTAATCTTCTCAAGGAAAGACCCCGTTCTGTCTCCACTAGATCTGTTCCAAGGGTAAAAGATATACTAGAGCTAAACGGTAGATGCACAGTTGCCACCCTATATCTCTAGAGCATGGCAACAGTTACTCTTCTCTGGTGAGATTTCAAATTCTAAAGCTAGATAAAGTGGTTATTACATAGCCGACTCCAGCAAAAGCATATCATTTTTGTGATTTGTTCAAGGTAATGCCAGCACTATGGAGCATGTTCTTGATTACAAACTCTTCATGCAGGACTCAATAATAGCCCCATAAGCATGTTTAAGGCAGTACAACCATCCCAGGAGGACTTTGATGCAAATCTGAAGCTAGACCAGCAATCAACACCTTAGAAATAAACCACTCGACGCTCTTCCGATCTAGAAAAAATTGCAACTAGTCACCAGCTTTCTGATTTTATATCTTCATCACCAACTTCCATAACAGTATCTGCCTTTCTCATGAAGCTCCTTCTTCTACTGCCACCCCTTGGCTTCTCTTGGAGACTTCTAAAACCAGTCAAATGCTTATCACTGACCTATCTAATTTGTGAGGAGTCCTTAATCTACTTCAAAAAAACTTCTTTTAAGAATCTTCCTTTTTTTGACAAAATTAATTTTCTTTTGTTGCTTCCAGTCGATAACTCTCACTCCAATTCCTCCTTGAGCAAAAAAAGATATCTAATTTGAAGAAAGATCTGTAAGTGCAAGAATTTCCAGACCTCTATCAAAAAATCCTTGAAGTAACTCCTCTATTAATTGCATAGCAGTTATGCCAGATTATGAGCATTGAGGAAGCCAGCCATCACAAAGCCTAAATGGTAAAACAAAATCCACGGGCCAGCAAATTTTAAGTAACCTGATATTCTTAAACAATCGACCCACAATGATGTACCATGATAACAACTAAGACACATCAACCTCAACATAACTAGCAAGAATAAGCTTTACCAAAATTGCAACTAAGGATTCCCAATAAATGTTCACGATCACAAAACAGAGATCAAGACAACGCCTTGAATAGATCGTACTGATTTAGCACGTAGTGTTCAAGAAGTTGAGAGAGAAACATCAGGCATACAAAATTTCAAGCTCAGAGGTTGTAAACTCTCACAGAGCAAAGAAATATGATAGAGAAGGAGATAAATTCCAAAATATTAGAAGATCTAAGTTTTTAATCACTATTAAAAAAAAAAAAAAAAAAAGAGCCCATGACTCGTCTTCAGTTAAACACGTATGATTAAAGAAGCAAATCATATTAAAAAAGAAAAAAAAATAGAAGAAGAAGAAGAAAAAGAAAACTAATCAATCGCATCCCTGCATACTCGTTTACCTGCACATCAAACTTCTTCAAAATTCACAATACTAGAAACGCGATCAAAAAAGTTTCAAAACAATTTATCGCATGTATGCCACTGTGCATACGTATGTGTAGAGAACAAGCTAGAGGCAAAGGGAGAGAAGGAGAGAGAAATATGTACTCGTCTTTTTCTCCTTCACTAGAGGAAGCACTGCCATTTGAATCTGGAAATCAGACACAAACCAATTCAGATGAAATGCTGAATGAGGTTCGTATTTCTCGTCAAAATTCAGCAGATCGGAACAAAGCATGTATGTACACTTATCCATGTAACGCGTGTAAGCGCGTACCCTCTCCGTTATCGGCTTGTTCGCTGTTTTGATTCTGGCTGCCTTGGAGCGAATCATCGGCTTTCTCTTCCTCGGGAGAAGGCGGAGGAGAGGGAGGAGGAGAAGTGGCCTCGAGAGACCTCTTCTGAGCAGGCATTGACTGGCCCAGGTGTCGGCAGAACCAGGCGGTGTCGGTGGGTGGCGGAGTCAGCGACGGGAGAGGCAATTTGAGTGTGGCTATTTTTTCTCTGTAATGCGTACACTAGTTGCGTGTGTATATATAGATGTATGTGTGTATGTATGTATGTATAGACAGTATCTTAGGCTGTCTCCAGTTCTTCGATACAATTTTCTCCAATATTAACCGCTTTTCCGGGTCGGGCACCGGGTAAACAAAACGCGACTCTACACTAAAAGCAATAAATCAAGGAAACCGTAAAAAACGAAACCAGAGGTAATACGGTCTCCTGTTACAGAATTTGTACCAAAAATGGCAGCATATCCAGGAAGCTTAAAATTTGGGTGCGAAGAAAATGCATGTACAGATGTTTTTCACTTCTCCCCTTTTTCAATTTTTCTTTCTTTCTTTTCTTTGGAATAAAAACTTAATTTTAATTTTGAAAAGAAAAATATCGAAAATTATCTCATATGAGTGCTCCGACTCACCAATTTAAAGGGAAAAAAAATACCCCTATTAACACATGTTCCTCCCACATTACTGCATATATCAACCGGTTGACAGATTGACAAGAAAGCAGGTCTGTTAGAAAGTCTTGAGTAAAGGGTTCTTAAGTAACTAGCCAAAAGCTTGTAAGTTATTTTAGAAATTCTTAGATAGATAAAACTTAAAAGATGGATAAAATAGAATGAGATAGTTTGGTCATCTTCTAACATACTTTAGCATTCAATAACTATTTGTGGGCCGTGGATTACTCTAATTTTTAAGCATAGGACACTTGGCATGATCTCATTTTCTTACACATCACATCAAATTCAAATTAATGGCCATCAGCTGATCACATCACCACGTGCGTGGATGCAAAAATTTTAAGTAAAAGTTTGATGTAGAAATAAAATTTTCCTCTATTATTATTATTATTATTATGAAACCATGAAAGGCATAACTATTATAGAGTTAAAATCTTTTTCCTTAATATCTAGCCTCTATCAATGAATTATGTTAATAGCACCACATGGATGCTGTATAAGATTAGGAGATATCAAATGATAAGTTCTATTAACTTACATTAATGTATCTTAATATAGATTATGTTAATTAATGTTAATCAATGTTACTTAGATGTCATTTAAGTTGTTGCTATAGAGAACTAGCATTGGATAATATTACTCTTATTGATACCCCTCATTAAATAGTCCACTCTCATTTTCACAAAAATTATTGTAATTAATATTGTTCAAAAAATAAACCTAAGCACAATTTTTCTAATGTATCCTTTCATTTGTTTATTATTCTACTTTATACTATTACCAGTTGATAATGTTGATAACGATGCACAACAAAATAAGACCACATAAGAAAATTAAAATTAACAAAGTAACCATATTTACACCAGGAACTTAGATTTTGAGAAAGATAAAGGAATAGTACCAATACATTTGTAGAAGGAATGAAGTACCATCTTATAATAAATTGAAAAGTGGAAACTATTATTTATCTTCCATCCTCCCAAGTTACAATGTCATATTTGATTGCGTTCAACATCGATCTTAAAACATTCTATTCGAGTAATTTTCAAGAGTTTTGACCCGTTATGAAGACGCCCTCTCTCACATGAGATAAAAACCGCATATGAAACTATATGTGAAAAAAATAAGGTGTCTCCAGAATATGAAAACAACGTCAAGCTCTTGAAAAATTTCCCTCGATATTTATAAAACCAATGTTTCTATTTTCTACCAACTACGTACATTTGGATTTACCTAACCTACCCGTCCGTTTTTTCATGTTTATACAAGGTCAAGATTTTGAGAAAGCCAGATTAAAAAACTCAAGTGGACTCTCTAATTCTTGTATTAGGGATCGAATAGGGTTTGAGACCTGTGGTTAATTTTAAAAATGCGCTTTTTATTATTTAATAATCTTTGAATAGATCAATCAATAAAGTCATAACCTCTGAACATGCCCACATCTTCTCTCTTACTTATATACTCCTAATTTAAGCATATTTAGGTTTGCGTTCAACCTCTCAACCTTTGAATTTTCTCCTAGGTTTGGATGCTTTTAGTAGGCCATGAAAGAGTTCTTGTCCTACTTCAATTTTTGTATCGAGTTCATTATTATTACTTCTGTCGCTTTCTATTTTTCTTTTTATTTTTCCCTCTTTGATTACTTTATAATAACTATGATTTTGACTTGAAGGAAAATTATTAACTTCAAACACTGAGCCTAAAGTTAACAGATTTTAGCCTCTTTATATTTCATTTTAGTCTTGGGTTTTGAATTTATTTTCCGTTTTTGTAGTTTGAGTGTAATTTGTTTTCACGTTTTGGGTGTTTGCAATTTTTTTCATACTAATAAAAACTCTAGAAATGACGCAATTTTTTTTTTCTGAAGGGAACCAAGCAATGTATAGAATGAGAGTCAAACACCCTTGGCTAGTTGCACGAGGAGGCACTATATAGGTCGGGTGTCTCAAGATCAAAACTACAAGTTCCTTCTTTAAAATGCAACATGAGTAAAATGAACTTTGTCATCCTTCAAATTGATGTAAGCACGCAAACATCCTTAATTTATGAAAATTAGGTCATTTTTCCTTTGATAAAGGGAAAACTTACAAACACAGAGTACCTCAACAATTTTTCTCTACTATTAATAGGGTTGCATGTAATTATACTAATTCATTGACATGTACAAAAAAAGATCAGAATGAGACAGATGATACTAATTGACGAAAAGGTGGATACTCGATAACTGACACTCATCAATTGCAGATCTGTTAATTTTTTCTATTGGCTCATTTATAAGGCAGAGACAACAGATAGCATGATAATGTCTCATTCGATTGGTTTTCGAAAATTTTCACCCCCCAAAAAACCATCCTTCTAAACACCATAGTGCAAAACACAAAAAAAAAAAAAAAAAAAAACAGCTGAATTGATCAAAATTGGTAAAAACTAGGAAAAATAAAAAGAAAAAGGTTTTCCCCCATTTTTATTTAGTTGGTTTGATTTGCAATTTATTCTCCATGGAAAATACCATTTTTGCCTAAATTTTTCTAAGCTAATCAAATGCAGTATTATTTTTTATAGAAAATATTTTCTATCTTAGGTAAAAGAGTGGAGATTTTCATTGAAATCAATGAAAATGAATTCCCAATTGGGGAGGGGGGAGGGAAAACATTTTTCATAGAAAACAAATTTCAGTTCTTTTTTCACCCTCCAATTATTTACATTTCCAAAAAATAAAAATAACTATTTAATTTTTAAAATTGATTCAATTTTTATTCAACTTGGTTTGACTTTTTAACCAATGACCCCATTTTTTTATTT
The DNA here is from genome assembly GCA_963692815.1 of Nyctanthes arbor-tristis. Lineage (NCBI taxonomy): Eukaryota > Viridiplantae > Streptophyta > Magnoliopsida > Lamiales > Oleaceae > Nyctanthes > Nyctanthes arbor-tristis. The sequence goes on from CAVNYN010219085.1 coordinate 27,805, forward strand.
GATGACGGGTTTGATTTTCTTTTATCTTTTTTTTTTTCTTTTGACACAAATTATTGAGAGAGGCTGAGGTAGTATACATGAGATTCAAAGTCAAGGCATTTTCTTGAAAGAGGTGTTTTTTATCTCTCAATTGTAAATTGATCACCATGGATATACATGTGAGATGTCTTATATGGATTATCCTTTTAATTATTACCCGTTAATAATTGTATTTGCTGACTGCTGTCGTTCAGCTGAACATTGGTTACATGTGGAATTCAGGAGAAGGGCAAATGCGGAACCGAAAACGTTGTCGTTTGGTGCTGATAATTCCTCGGAAGACTGAAACTTCGTTTCAATCAATCAATCAAAATATCAAATATTCCGTCATGCCATCGTTTTCCACCGCTTCCCCTATTCATTGAATCCGGTAGTGGATTTCACAAGAATCAAAATCGAATTTCCATACCCAATTTCTACTATATGCAACTCCGCTGCCGGGCCCCGAAAATTCTGCTGTATGGGCCTTCCTGAAGTTGCTGATTTCGCCCGCAACTTTGCCGTCTTGGTTAGAGTTCAAGGCCCCGTGAGTCCCTTTGCACCTTAATTTTTATTTGTTCTCTTCTTTTCCCCCCATATAATTACAGATAGATTTGTCGTCTCTTCTACCTTAGTTCTTAATTTCTATGTCTGAAGTCATATTCGGTGTGATTTTGAATGTTCTGTCTGCACATGGTAATTGGTATGAATTTTAGTTATCGTGTGTAATGGTTTTTTTTTATTTCATCTTGGTTCTTGGTTTTCAGGACCCAAAGGGCTTGAAAATGCGAAATCATGCTTTCCACCAACATAAGTAAGCTATTCAGATGTTTACACACTGTTGCATATAAAATTTCGTGCAGACATGTAATTCAATTGCCGGTTCACTTATCCTGAAATTACAACCACATCTACATGCACATATATGGGATAGTTGGAGTATTATTTGATACCGTGTAGTAGTTGCATGAAGATGAACGGGTGTTTACGTTTTTATTGACAAGAATTTGGTTGTTATCTTTTTGTAGCTCTGGGAAAACCACACTCTCGGCATCTGGAACACTTCTTCCGGGTTTTAATTTGGATACCTCTATAGGCAGCAATACAATGCAAATTTTGACAGTTGCTTCTGTGATCGAACGATCTTTTATCACAAAAATACAGGCAAAACGCAGCAAAGGTTGGACTTTTTGACACATTAATTTGCAAGCAGATGACTTTTCCATATTTATTTGATTTAGAATTAGGAGTGATTTCTTTTAGGCATTTTTGCTTTACTTTTGCAACTTCTTTGTTGCAGGAGATCGAAACCTCAGTTAATACCTGGTTCTCGGATTGACATATTGTTGGAGGTCTTACTCTTACATTAAATGAGTTTTCTTATCTTTTACTTGGATGTCTTTTGTTGGCTGACTGATGGTGCTATGTCTTTTGGCGACTAGGGCAAAAATGTGGTGGAAGTTGATAAAATGGCTAATGGGGAGGCTTGGTTCCCGGCAGAACTGATAAAGATGGTAGGAATTTAGCTGCAGATAAGAAAGTTTACCTTGACACTCTTCCAGCTCGTCACGTTCTGTAACATCATGTCGTTGGATTTATATTCAGTTAGTGGATTCTATTTTTATTGCTGGATGATCTTAAGTAACGAACTAAAAGCTACCTGACACTGTCAATATGATGTACTGTTTGGAGGTTAACATTCCAGAATCATCTTCTGCTGTTCAATCGTTGATTGAAGCTTCTTCTGGTTCAATGGAGCATGGTTGGGAAGTTGGTTGGTCGCTAGCCTCTCATAACCGTGGTCCTCAACATATTAACAACACCATTCAGTCACAGGTAGTTTGGACCTGGTCACTTTTCTTGATCTTTTACTATAATATTCCTCTGTTACTAAGTTTTATTATTTTGGCGTAGATATGAATGTGATAAATTAGCTTATATGGTGAAGAGAAATCGCTCCAAATCCCAATGAACTGTTACATTTATGTTGTTCTTCTGCTGTTCAATCATTTGGTTCATAATTCCAAAATTAAAATAGGATGGTTCTTTGAGGGACATTTTCAAAATTTGACATCATAGATTCTGTATTATGTAACAGGAACTATCAACTGATAATTTCAGGTTGAGAAATCGTTCTTCCAGAGCCAAAATCAAATGCCGGGAGCAGAATTGAGCAGTCCAAATCTTATGGCGTTATCAACCACAAGGATTGCTCTGCTCACTGTTCCCTCAAAAGCTTTTCAGGTATTATATTTTTTTTCTCTATTTCTGAAATCTAAGCTCAATATTTTATCACCAATAAGATATGAAATTGGACACACATAGTGGCTTTTACATATACGATTTAGTTGGAAGGTCACAATGATGACAGTGTAATTCTTTCCCCGCAGAATTTCCCAAAGTTCCCCACGTCTGTTCTCAGGAGGGGCGATCTTCTTCTGGCTATGGGTTCTCCTTTTGGCATATTGTCGCCTGTACACTTCTTTAACAAGTAACAATTGCTTCTTTGCCTTTATTTTTCAATTGTTTAAATTCTTGCCAACCTGTTACTGTGCTTGCACATTCCAATGCCACCATAATGCTTGGAATATTTGAACAGTGTCACTTTAAGTGTGATTGATATCTCTTGAATTTAACTTTAGAAGACCAACCACGAACAGACGGAGGATGTTGATATGTTGTTGCATCCTTTGTGAATATGAACTGTACCATGCTTTATATAGGATATCTTTTTTATCCATTCAATTAGTTTTTGAGCACTAATGTTACTCTTTTACTGCTAAATTATAGTTTATCAGTGGGCTCCGTTTGCAACAGCTATCCGCCCAGTTCATCCAGAAGATTTTTGTTGATGGTTGATATTAGGTGTCTTCCTGGTGGGAGTCACTCTCCTGAAAATCTATTTTTGATCCATTTATATTCTGGATTCTGATTTCATTCTGGCTGATGTATTTGTTAGGAATGGAAGGTAGTCCAGTGTTTGGGGAATCTGGTGAACTTATTGGTCTTCTGACAAGACCACTCAGGCAAAAGATCAGTGGTACAGAGATTCAGGTATACTGGAATGTTTTTGCTCTCTCCTCCCGACTTCAAGTGATATTTGTTGGAAATCATTCTAAAATGAGAAGAATTAGTGTAATTTATGTATATATACTCAATTCATTGTTGGAAGTAATATTACAATTTTGCTCTGTACCAATCTGTCCAGAATTTTTAGCTTTTATGAACATATGGATCTGACTGTTTGGCTTTGGCTTGGTCTATTCAACCGTCGACATGCTTTTAGCGATGGATTTCTATCCCATGTTCTAATGTATACCATGAGCCATCTCTGACCAATGCAGTGTAGCCAACTATTCTTCATACCGAACCCTGATTATTCAACATTGAAAATTTATAATTTGACAATGGGCTTTATATTTTTTGCTTATAAAGAAAATTGCTTAGTGCATGTAAAGAACGAGGATATAATGCTTGACACCATTCAAATAAATAGCAGTAGAAACAAACTTAGCTTGGGATTCTTTATGTGTATGGATTTCATAACGTGGTGACTTTGGATGACAGTTGGTGATTCCATGGGATGCCATTACATCTGTTTTTAGTGATTTGCTGCATGAGGATCCCCATGTTAAAGGAAACCAATATGGTAATGAAAATTTGAAGATGTCACCCAAAGGGCAATTTGACGGATCCTCAACTGATATGCAAGAGCACTCTGATGCAGGTTCCCTTTTGCCTTCTCCTGTAGACAAAGCAATGCCGTCCATATGTCTCGTTACCATTGACGATGGCTCATGGGCTTCCGGTATTTTGCTCAATAAACAAGGTCTTATTCTCACCAATGCTCATCTGTTGGAGCCATGGAGATTTGGTAAAGCAGCTGCAAATGCTGAAGTGAATGAGACCAAGTTGGAGGTTGCTACTTCAGCAACCCGTGAATCTAGACCCAAAGGTCATCCGAATTTTCTTCCAACAAAATCAGGACCACCGGGTATTTTTGTGAGTGGTGAGCAGGGATTATCTACGCGTGGCTTAACCAAAATAAGCCATAGAAGCATATGTGTCAGGTTAGATTTTATGGATCCTTGGACATGGAGTAATGCTAGCATCATTTATGTTTCCAGAGGACCTCTGGATATTGCCCTGTTGAAGCTCGAGACAGTTCCGGATCAACTTTGTCCTATTGTCATGGATTTCACAAGCCCAACCCCTGGATCAAAGGCATATATAATTGGACATGGGTTGTTTGGACCACGATGTAGTGAGGACTTCGTCTAACTATGCTTCTATTCTTTATATTCTCCGTTAACCTTTCCCTGTGGGATTCTGGTTATCACTTGAGATGGAACCTTTCCCATTTGTCAACTTGTTTTGTCTAATCTTTTTCAATAAAAATCGTTTCCAAACTCTTTGAAGATCCTAATTCTCTTGACAATTTTAGGATGGTTGGCCTTCCCTTAGCTGTATGCCCTAATATTTGTGTGAGAGTAAAATTCCCAAAATTGATTGAAAAATATTTTTCTCATTTCTTGATGCTGCCTTCACAAAGTGCTACAGTATTAGTCTACTTTTAGTTGTTTCTCCCCTTGGGCTAATTACTCTATCTAGCCTGAAAAGTTTTAAATTTTTCTTCAGGCTTCCTTCCATCTGCTTGCCTTGGGGTAATATCTAAAGTAATTGAAGCAAAGAGGTCTCAGCTGCCTCACTCCAATCAGTCGAGTGGAGAAGAACTTTTCCCAGCTATGTTCGAGACAACTGCTGCCGTTCATCCTGGCAGCAGTGGCGGGGCTGTTGTCAATTCCCATGGTCACATGATTGGTCTTGTCACAAGGTATTGGAAAAAATGACCAAGATCCCATTACAAGCACACGATTCAGTCCACAGTTTTTGTTGGTACCAAGTTACACACATTGCACTTTGTTGCTGTGGTCCCTGTCTGGTTGCTCATATGTATATGCCTAATTACCAAATATTGCAACAGCAATGCTAGGCATGGTGGAGGGACAGTTATTCCACATTTGAACTTCAGCATTCCGTGTGCAGCTCTGGAACCAGTCTTCAAGTTCTCCAAAGGTTACCGGATTATTGATTTTGTTTTATTAAAAGATACTAATGATGGTGCCTACAAGTAGAGATTACGTGCTATTTACTGAAAATTTGCTCTATGTATATGTATTCACTTTGTCCTAAGTCTCAACTACTACAGAACTTCTCCAAGCAGATTTGAACTGTTGATCTCAGATCTTAATAACACCATACTTCCATGATCCAGATATGCAGGACTATTCGCTATTGGAAGATCTTGACAAGCCAAATGAAGATCTTTCCTCGATATGGGCATTGATGCCACCACTATCTCCAAAACCAGGACCCTTCTTGCCGGGTCTACCACAATTTCCTGAAGACAAGGAAGAAACAAAGGGTTCTCGATTTGCCAAATTTATTGATGAGACTAGCGATTTACTGAAAAATAGAACTGACCTTGGCACAGGGAAGAACTTCTCAGACAAACTAATACCTAGTAAGTTGTGATGGTCTGAGATTTCTGTCTTGGATCAAATTAAAAATATATTGTCACAGTATTTTCCTTTGTTGTAATACGTACCGGGCTTCAAGTTCTGTAGTCATCAATTTAGCCTGGATCTGTATTTCTTACATATTTATAGGCCTACTATAGAGCATTGCCTAAATGTTTGTATCATCTCATTGTATTCTCTTGAATAAAATGTTCAAACTTGTATCTTGGTCTACGCCTGACTTCGTTTGTTTTTTCTCTCCTCTTTTTTTTTTTTTTTTGAAGGGGGGTGGGAGTTGATTTGTGTAGAGAAATTGATAGAATTTTTTATACCTTTTTTTTTTTAACTGAAATGAAAACTTTTCATGCCATCTAAAAGTGATCTCTTATTTGTGCGTTTGGTGAGATTATCCTGCTGGAACCCATTACATCAAATGAATACTTCATTTCTTTATATTATTAATTCTTAACAATTAATTTATTTTGCAAATTCGCGTAGTTATCATTGTGTACATGTTTTGTCTATTAACAGGTAAAATTTTATGTATATAAATAATAAGGTAAATAATTAAGCAGAGAAAATAGATACTCAGATAAAGCAAATATAAGAATGAAATCCTTTGCAAGGGGTTTTTTTTTTTATTTTTTAAAATCCTTTACAGGGTTGAAAACTCATCAAGCACAAATAGAATAGAAAAAAAATAGGATCAAAAAATGGTTGCACAGCGAATTAGAAAATGGGACTCACATGGAGTTAAACAGCTTTCATCAATGACAAAGTAGATATCAGTTCTCGATACAAGTTCTACGTTCACATTGACTGCTGTTGGCATCAAAAAAAGGAACTCGTGGTTGGCGCTAGAACGGTTCTCTCTTGCGATAATATATTATTAGTAAATGCTAAAGAGTATGAGATGTGAAAAAAAAAAAATAGGATAAGATAAAACTTTAAGAGTGCCTAGTAACAAAAATTTATGATAAAATGCCAACATTGTAGAAAAAATGTACTTGCAAAGAATGAAATACAAACTCTAAACTTGACACCAGCTTAGACAAGTTTTTTAGAACATAACAAATGCTTTGATGGTTTGGCTGGATTGAAAATTTTCTAATGCCAACAACTAATTTTCTTATTAATACTGGTTGTAGGGAGGTCTTTCGAAAATGATCTATGCCATACGTCTGGCGCTTATATGACCTGTCAGACGTGTGCCATCTGCCACGTTACATCATACCCTGTGATGTGGCGTCACATCTGGTATGACACATTAGCATATGATGGCATAATGTCCCCAGATATACGGCATTAAATCATTATTATCGGAGGTTTTTTCTTCTCAGTGACAAAAGAAAGGTTAGTCACGTATGTCACAATCTTCCATGTCCTAAATGTTACACTCGTCCCCTTTTCTTTTCAAATTCGCCTCCTCTCCAATTCTTCTTCCACCTCTAATTGATCTTATTGTCGAATTCACCACTCAAACAATATATTAATGGTAGCATGGTTCAATAACATATTATATGCACTTTCATTGTCACGCGTCACCTCATTATGTCACTTCATCATACATTCCGAACCTCCCGCTATACGCACATATGTCGGTAGGTCAGTGAGACACATGTGTGACCTCCACATATAAGAGTGTAATTTTGTTCACCCCCTTTAACAAGGTTATCTATAGATACCCTCGTTAAAAGGGGTTAGTTCTAAAAGATGGTCTCACTATCTCTCTCTTCATTCAGGCAAACACTCTCTACCTCTTGCCTCTCACTCTATTTCAAATGAATTAAGTTTCATTATTTTGTTTTATTTATTTATTTATTATTTTATTTTTTTTATGAATTATATTAAGCTTCGTCTTAACCTATAATAATAAAAAAATAAATAAATAAAAGTCTTGAACAAATTGAGTTCTGGTTAAGAATCCCAGTTCAAGATATGAATATATCTTGGGTTAATTACGCCTAACGTCCCCAATCTTTCACTTAACTATCGATTACGTCTCTAAGTTTCAATTTTCAATTTGTGGGTCTCTAACTTTTAGTGAAATCTCATATTTAGTCCATGTAGAAGGAAAACGTCAATTTCCTTCATTAATGGCAGGGGCATTTTTGATAAAACATAAAAAATTGTATTTTAATTAATTTTAATTAAAAAAATGGAAAATGAGGGGAGGGGGGACTTCTCTCCCAACCAAGAGGTTACTAGAAACCCAATTCCGGTAGCCTCTTCGGGTAGGGGACCCCCTCAAGCTGTTAGAAATGGCCGCCATTTCTAGTAGCTTGGGAGGAGCCCCCTTTTTTACTGCTTGAAATGGCAGTTGGAAAAGGCATAGGCAACTATGAGAGAGGTGTCCTTTTTTTATGCTGTTGGAAATGGTAATTGGAAATCGCTGCCATTTCCAGCAGGATAGGGACAGCTTGGAGGGAGTCCTCTCCTCTCCCCCACAACTCTTGGTTTTGGGGAGGAGGAGTCCCTCTCCCCTCATTTTTCCTTTTTTTTTAAAATTTTTTAATTAAAATATGTTAGAATATTTATTTTTTTTACTTTTTTACAAAAAATGCCCTTGCTATTAAAGAACGAAATGAATGTTTTCCGTCTTCAAAGACTAAAAATGGTATTTCACTAAAGGTTGGAGGCGCCCAAATGGAAAATTAAAATTGAGGGACATAATCAATAATTAAGGTTGGGCACATTAGGTGTAATTAACCTATATATCTTCTCTTTTTAGTATTTTTTTCTTCTTTCTAAGATTATTTTTTTATTTGACCAAAAGTGTATCGATATTTTAATCGAAATGTATTCAATATAGGTATCAAATTAAAGATCTCATCTAGTTCTTTAACACGAGTTAATTTACAAGATTTAATTATAAGTATATAACCCACTGAAATGCATAAAAAGGAATAGCTAAAATTATCAGCTTTATTACTTTTTTTTTAAAATTTTGATTCATACGTTCTTTTCAAACTTAAATTCAATTTAGCGCAACTGAATAATGTCAAATCAAAGGCCAATGAGGCCTTCACCCATTTGGTCATGCAGCTAAGATTGATGCCCTGAGACGTAGAGGTTCCAAGTTTGATTCCTCCAACGTGAGGGTATGTTTACGTTTTATATGTAGTTTGTAGTCTCTTGTATAAGAATTTGATTTCTTGTAGCCTCTATATAGGGGTTTGTATTATTGATTTCTGTGTGATGTATTTCAGAAGGATATATATCTATATACACTTATACTGTTATGATGTGAATTGTAATTGTACTTAGAAAAAGGAATTGCAATATACCAATAATGAACTACTCTTCATGAACCCAAAAAAAAAAAATAAAAAAAAATGGGTGGAGCAAAACTAAAAAAAAATAAGAAAAATATTATTTATAATTTACTTGAATTAATAAGCTTGAAAAGAAAGATATAAGTTAAAATTAAAAAAAATAAAATTAATACTTTTAATTGTTCCATTTGATGTATTTTATTGAGTGATATATTTATGATTGCGTCTTAAAAATTAACTCATATTAAAGTAGTCGACAAGATCTTTAACTTAAGACCCGTGATGGATATATTTCGGTTAAAATATCAACCCAATTGTACCCAAATTAAGAAAGTAATCTTAAAAAGAAAAAAAAAACTTAAAAAAAAGGGTTAATGAATTAAGGCAATATTCCAAAATCTCACACACACACACACACTCTCTCTCTCTCTCTCTCAATTATTATTATTATTACTTTTACCCCTATCTCTAATATTAACTACTACAGTTTTCTTTTCAAAAAGTAATTATAATATTATTTTTCTTATATGTCATTTTTTAATGTGTATAATTATAAAAAATAAAATTATTAATGTGAAATAATTAATAAAGTAAATGATATAATAGGTAAATTATGTTAAAATTTATTTTTTCAATACTATTAAATGATCTTTTCTTAATATATGTGAAAGAGGGAATAAAACTATCTTTTTGAGACAGAGGTAATATTCTTTTTCCCTCCCTTTTAATAAATCCAACCTCCTTTAATAAAGGGTAAAGATACCCTTATTAATGTATGGGAAAATAATATATGGAAAATATATCCACACTACACTTTTTTTGTAGTTACACAATAATTTAATTACATTGAAGGTCTTTAATCTTTATAACTTATGAAGTTTGTGTCTCAACAAATTTTATTGCATTTTTTCTGAATCATTTAATTAAACTTTATATCTTATTTCTAAATAATGGTTATTGTTCAAAAAATTTCATTCATATGTCTTAGAATTATAGAAAAATATAGTTTTTACTTTTACAGATTTTTCTTTTTTGAATTATTTAAAAGATTGAAGTGATTCTTACACTAAAATTTTTAAAAGAACATTATTGCTATATATAAGAAATGATAATCAATTGAAATTAAGAATAAAAATATGACAAAGAAAAAGTTAATGCCTTAATCTAAAAATATGAAAAAAAATAAGATATTAAACAGAATTAGAGTGTAATGTGTTTAGTAAAATAGATGATGTCAATATAACTATCCATAATATATAGGGGAAATCTAGTGTTATAGTGTTAGATGATTTTTTTAATTTTTTAAAATATTTTTACAAATTATTTTGCTATTATCTTTTTTATCATATAATTGATATTCAATTTTTTATAAAATATTATTTTTGAAAATTTATTTTATATATTTTCTAAGAAAGAAAGTGGGGGATATCCCCCCCCCCCGCCGGCCCCCCCGGCCCCAAAATAACTTTTTCCATATTAACGGGCTTTGTTGGGTGAAAAAATCTAAATTTTCACTCAACAAATGTGCTATGAAGGAGGGGAACAGAATTGTACTCCAGCACAGAGGGTTTATGTGTGTAGGTTTTTTCCGAAGATGACCTACCAGGTGTGCTAATCCCGCCGTATGTGATGGAGATCACTTTTATACTTCACCATATACTGGTATCACTTCTTTACGGGGTGGCCTATTCTGTCATTTCTCTCCCATCCCCCGGTTCTCTCTCCCTTCGATTTGACTTGAATATGCTAGGGTTGAAGGAGATCGGAAGAGCACACCTATATTTCTGCATGATTTTTATTCTTGAATCGCCGAAAATTGCGGTTTAGTTCTACAATCCAATTGATTCGTTCGACCATCTTTTGTATATATATGCAAACATTCAAGAAGTGCCACCGATTGTAATACATTTTACTGCAATCCCACGATTTTTGAGATTCTATAGAGAAAGAAGCATCATAGTGGAGAAGGAAAAGATGGGTGAGACTCTGGGTTCTGGTTACAAAGAATATGTGGCAGGTATGGTAGCAGGTGTTGCTACTGTCGTTGTTGGTCACCCATTTGACACTGTAAAGGTATGTATCTTCATGTCATTTCGCAAGTGATGCATGACTTTGTTTGTTCATTTGGATTGATCATTTATGTTTACTTTCATATGTAGTACTCGTATTGGGGTGATTGATTCTTTCATCACTCTGTGGATTTGAAAAGGGCAGGAAAAAAATATTAGGTGCTCGTTTGGGATGGAGGGGGAGGAAATTGTAAAATGGAAGAAAACTATACTAACTTCAGCGGCAAGAATGAAGTGGTGAGATATTAAAATGTAAGAATTGTCAGTGACTCTTGGAAAGAGTTAGGGGAAGCTCATCTGAGCTTCTACATATGGGTCTTCTAGCCTTTTCCGTTGCTGGGTAGTGGGTTGGTGTATATGATTTAACATAATAATTATTTTGTCACCCTCAGTGAACTGATTGCAGACAAGATGATCTACGTCATCCTGAGCATATTCTGACTAACACAAGAACAAAAGATACAGCTTTTATCTTACTCTTTTCAGATCTCATCAATCTTTTTAATTAGAATACTCAACCTGTTAATTTGGGCACTGAGTGGTGCAGGTGGCTATATATATTCATGTCATTGTTCCTCCACAAAGTAGCTACTCTTGAATGAAATACCAGAGATTTCATTTTGACGTTACACGTGCACACTCAATGAGATCATAGAATAGGCATTGGAATCTGAAAGTTTTTCTTGAGGAAGACAACTTTTGGGAGAACTTTCTTGAGGACTAAAAAGAAATAACAAATTTGATGGAAAAGTAATGGTATTTTAACTTTGTCTCTTTAGTGTGTTATCATTCATTCTTAAATACCATACATTTAGATCCTTGTCCATATGTTTAGCAAGTTGAACTAACATGAAACAGAAAATTCAACACATACCCTTTTTCTTGTTAAATAGAGATGATTTTTGTCCACTGTGGAGTGCAGATTTCTTGAAAAATTCTATCTTTTCTCAACATTCTTATATTTTTGTACTTTGGAAATGATATATTGTACAAACAGCTCATTATACAGCATTTTAAAATATAAAATCTTGTAGGGAAGATTTGTAACATTTTGCAACATGTTGGCTATTATCATACTACATCCGTGTTTGTTGGATGGGAGTGTATACATGGTTCTGCCTCCGCAGTTATTGTTGAATCACTCAATTGCAACAGATCTATACTTGATATATATACGTAATAGTAGCATAGCAAGTCCCTTTTCAAATGCATTTATGCCGATGTTGTTTAAAATACGCGTGTTAGTCAGATTATTTGACATCTCAAGTTTTTCCTTTTCTCTGCATCTTGATCAGGTGAAGCTTCAAAAGCATAATACAGAATCTACGGGAGTGAAGTACAAGAATGGTTTACACTGTACTGCAAGAATATTACAAACTGAAGGAGTATGCTTCTTAACTTCCCATGAGAATTTTAGTTCAAGTTATTTATTCTCTGCTCAAAGTGTTCCAGTCAAGGCGAGAGAGACAGAGTTGCTTTCATTTTGTAATTTTAAATATATGAAGTTTTGTTTTGTGTCCATGAAATTTATCTTAGTATTTGCCCATTGCGTATGCGTCGTCAGATCTATATCTAGAATTCAATTTGCAAGTTCTGTGGAAATCGTTTTCAGATTATAATTTCTTGTGGAGTAACTAAAATTAGTTTCAATTTTCTTATCTGTTCTTGAGGACCAAATCTTAAAATATAACCCCTATAGATTGTGGGTTTGAAAGCAAATGGCTCATAGCTGCCTACTTCAATTTTTGGGCAAGTACTGAAGCATGGTTCTTTGACAGGTAAAAGGGCTTTACCGTGGTGCAACATCTTCTTTCGTGGGAATGGCCTTTGAAAGCTCACTTGCTTTTGGAATTTATTCTCAGACAAAGCAGTTTCTGCAGGTTTATTTCAATGTTACATCATTTGGAGGCTATTAAGCTGTCTATCTTCAAAATTTTATTATGCACTTATTTGGATCCTCTTCTTTCTACATAGGAAGGATCACACTCTGAAAAGCCACAGCTTCATGTAATAATTCCCTCTGGAGCTTTTGCTGGATCTATTATTAGCTTTATACTATGCCCATCAGAGTTGGTAAAGGTAAGCGAATCAGAAATATCATGTGACTTGCTTCCTATATTTCATATCATGCACTTGATAGTGATATTCTGCAGTGCAGGATGCAAGTTCAAGGCACTGATTCTTTGTTTCCAGTCTCCAGGAGATACGCCGGTCCTCTTGATTGTGCCTTAGATACAATAAAAAATGAAAGGGTGAGAAAATCAACGCTCAGTGCAAATTAGGCATTTAATGTCCTTCCAAGCTGACAGAATGCATCTTCAGCTTACAGGCTTATTTCGAGGAGGATTCACAACCTTGTTAAGAGAATCTATTGGAAATGCAGTCTTCTTTAGCACGTATGAGCATGTACGCTATTACATGCATAGACAATTCAGGGATTCAACTAAGCTAACTGCTTTGGTGGACATGGGAACTGGGGTTGTTAGTGGTGGTCTTGGCGGTATAGCAGTAAGTTATTTCCTCTCATTAAAGATGATATTTTTAATCTTGAATGGTCGGTGATTCAAATTGTCCGAGATTGATTCGACCCATTTTCTTCTTTTCCTTCCTATTCTAATTTACAGTCTATGCCTGTAGTGTTGGTGTGCCGTTCTGCCACTGGATGTGGCAAAAACCATTATTCAAACTGCTCCTGATAGAAACCATACAAGGAATCCTTCCCGGATTCTAAAATCAGTATGCGTCCTCTAACTCTCATTCTGCATAGTATGGGATGCACTTCTCCAAATAATAACCGAATACTTGTTTCCTTTTGTTAGATTTATGGAAGGTCCGGAATTAAAGGATGCTACACCGGTCTTGGTCCTACAATAGTTCGGGCATTTCCTGCTAATGCTGCTGCAATCGTTACATGGGAGATGGCTATGAAAATGCTGGGGATCCCGCGTGACTAAACGGTGCTATATTTGATGTTTTGACATTGCTAATCATGCTTGCAAGTGTTGTTTCTGTACCATTGGATGGCTATCTGCATTGATGATGCTGTTAGGGCCTCTGGAGTTGTTCTGCTAATTCAATACAAAGCTGTCAAAGTTATCTGACAAGACACAACTTATATCCAAATTCAGACATGATTCATAGATGAAAATAATCAGTCTTTAATGTACTGTTACTGGATTATTTCCTTCTCAACTGACCATAAATTGATTAAGCATGCAGAGTAGATTTCAGATGGCTTGCTTACTCCCGCACGGTTGGAACGTTCGTGATTAATAGCCGGATTTTGCTGCTATGTTCTTCATTCAAGAATAAATATATTTTGTTAACTGGGAACATGTATGCACAATTTCGGCCGGGTGTAAGGAGATGCAAATTTGAAGTAATTGATTGATTAGTTAACACGTGAAATCCAATAATGGGTCCAATTACTGAGTCTCATGCACTATCTTACCTTAGTTTAATATCAGTTTAGGCATGATCAGGTATTTACTTATGCTGCTTTTGAATGTCTCTTTTTTAGACTTTTCACACACTGGTAATCTGAAATAATTAAAATAAAATCCTCAATGAAAAACATTAACATTTATTAATTCTTATTTCATCATCATCGTCGTCATCATAATATATATCCCAGATTACATATGTATGATCCAACACTACAAGGAAAAGGAGATTCATATCAAGATTTAAGAAATCTATAAATGAAATCAGAGAATTTTATTTGGCTACGAAGAATTAGATAGTTTGCATGGCAGCACTGAAGTTCACTGATATGGGTTATAGTTGAGAGGATAGTGAGGCCACTGATTGGAACTAACAGAAGGAACAGCCTTGTTGCCGTGTGTGGTGGCACCAACGGTGAAGCTATTCCCAAAATCGGAGGTTATTGTGGCTGCGGAAGTGTTGGTTCTGTTAAGGAAAGGTCTTGTCCAAGAACCTAGTGGGCTGGGTTGAACCAGACTTCGCTGAAACGGGGAGAAATAATTCTGGGGTTGGATTTCTCGTGGTTGAGCTTGTCGTGCCTTGAGAAATGGAAGATTTAGGCCAGCGCTGCCGCCGAATTGGGTGGCTCCACCCATATTTACCGTGGCTTGATTGATTCCCTGGTGGTGGCTAGCTCTGACGGAAGATAAGTTCCCACCACCAAGATGGATACCACTAATTGAAGAAATTGTACTCATGGGTGGGACCCCAAAATTTTGTGGTGTAGCTGCTGGTGGTATGGGCAGGGTTTGGGTGCCCTCACCAATTGAAGATGACGAGCAAGAGGCTTTGCTTCGCTTGTTCTTCCTGCAGCCACCACCGACCGGGACATTCCTCTGAGTCCCACCAAGAGTCCAGTACCTCCTGCAAGCCTTACAAAAGTACCTCGGCTGAGAGAGGCTGTAATTGTTGAAGTAGCAAAACTTGGTGTTAGAAGATTTACACCGAGGACACTTCTGCGGCGGTGGAGGCACTGGCTGGTGGTGCTGCATTTGCCCTTCCACCATTGGTTGATCATTCAAACCGTCTTCTTCTCTTCCCTCTTCCATACAGAATCACTTTGGAGAATGTGTCAAAAGACAGATTTTGTTAAACCCTCAACCGGGGAAATTAATGTGTAAATTCTTCTAGTTGAGCGTAAGTATATATAGGGCATTTTCGTGTGATAGAGATAGAAACGAATCGGGTCTGGGTATGGAAGCTATAATTGATTATGAGTGAAATTTGGAGATTATTTCAATGTTGAAGATACGTTTGTAATCCAGAGCTGTATGTTGGGATTATGAGAATCAGAAACAATAAAACATGCATAGGTGTATGAATTGATTTATTCTTCCAGAAGGGGAAGAAAATCCAAGGTTTTCTGTAATAATCCAAAAAAGACAAAATGAATTTAAGGCTTAAGTTCTAAATCATTATTATAATCTCCCTCAAAACTCACTAAATATCTCTGTAGATTTTCCCAACTTTTAGAGATAGACGCCATAGGGAATTGAAGAGAGCACACCAGAAGCCACCTGACTTCGTGTGTTTCTCAGCCTCAGTCTTAGGGAGAGGGATGTGTCCAGCATGTGCCGTGTTATAGAAGTCATATCAATCCGAGGTCAAGAAGAAATGAATGCTGATTATCTGAAAGTGGACGACTTTCTAAGCAGTCCCTGTAAGTGTAGAAAATGATAACATGGCATGGATTAATCACCATAAATCACAACAAATCCAAGAATCATGGAGAAGATTCAGAAAATGGAACTAATATAGATTCAACGGGAGAGTCTACTGGCACTGCTGGACAAGCAGGTGGTGGTTTGCAGAGGAGGTGCCGCTGCCACCACGTCTCCCACACTGCCAACGTTATTAGCCAGTTACCAATAATTCACTGGTTTTTAGTATATTCCCCTATCTTGGTGAGTGTTCCGTGTTTCCTCTTGTGATCTTGAGTCTTACCCGGTTTTGCAGCTGATAACTTACTACTGAGCTGAGTTCCCTTGGGCAGTACTTGTATGAACTTGAACTCTATTAGCTTGAATAATAAATTTCATCTTTGCATTTTCACAGCCAGATTTTGTTTTTTTAGCAGTCATGGTATGTCATATTCGATGAAATCCTTCTGTCACTACTCTAGTAGTTACAACTCCATGGTTATTGCCGTGTGGATCAATTTTTTTTTCCCTGTCTAATTTTCAGTGTTCTAGTTAGGTACTCTAAGATGAGAGAAATTATAAGCAGATACAGGATGTACATGAATTAGAGTACTTTTAGAAGGCACCAGGCATCAAATAAATCTTAAAACTGTTAAATAAGATTTACGATATGTATCTTCTGAATGTGTTCAACAAACTATATATATCTTCATAAAAATCTTATTATTACGGAAATTCAATGTATCAAACATGAAAAGTAACATCAAGATTTGTTCTCATCAATTGGACGCCAGTTAACATCCAATCCTTTATCTTCATCCACAGCTTTCCCACCGGCCTCTTTTTGGAGCTTCCTCATATGATCATCTTCCTCAGTTGAAGTGTGTTCTTTCATTATCGATTCCTTGTCATCGCCATGTTCTTTGAAAGTTTCCTTGGCAGATCTCCATGAATCCTGCACCTTCTCCTTTGCTCTTTCCCCGATGCTCTCCGTTGTCTAGACAAGCCTAAAAAATTAGTTTCAGGATCATATGTAATCATGTATTCTAACAATTTGATGGCAGATTAATACATTTAGCTCTCTCAACCATGGGTTTAGATGATGATCAAATTAACAAGCTCAACAGACAAGGCCGGCCTAAAGATTTTGGGGGCCCTATGCGAAATTCAAATGGCCCCCTTTTTAATAATTTTTAGATTAGATATGTGAGCAAAATAAGTAAACATTTTAATGATATTCAAAAGAATTTTCACCTCAATAAGTTTTAATATTTGTCAATTTGTAAGAGATTCGATTATATTTTATCATTTAAGAAGCATATATACATTACTAAAATACTGAGAGGGCCCTATCCTTATAAAATTATACTGCAAATTTAGTATTTGAAATTTAATAAAACTTACAAAAATTGTAACTATTTAAACACAAAAAAAATGAAAATTTAAAATGGCCCTTAAAAATACAATCAAATTTGTAGGTATAAGGATTTGAACCTTTGACCTATAATAAAAGATGGTAATTAAAATGTATAACTTTACCACTATGCTACTGAACAGTTTATAATTATTTTTATTCTATGTTTTTGACATATCTTTCAAAAATTCGATTGTAAATTTTTCGATGCTTTACCCCTTCGGTCGATTAGTATATTGGCCGGCTCTGTTAATATAGAGATAATAATCTAGCAGCAATTGCTAACTGGGCTCTACTTCAAAAACTTCCAATAGAAAGTAAATAATTGCTCATATTGTAGGGTCAGTTATTGGACTTGTAGGACTTCTATTCATGTTAGTGACTTATGGTAGCGATTGGTGCTTGAACGTCGCTCGAGTTCACAATTATTCAATTGCACAAGTTTGGTATTCTATTTTGTGAATAGGGTAAGTCAAGCTCATACGACTTTAATATGTATTGGAGTGACTTATGGTAGCGATTGGTGCTTGAACACCGGTCGAGTTCACAATTATTCAATTGCACGAGTTTGGTATTCTATTATGTGAAAAGGGTAAGTCAAGCTCATACGACTTTAATATATATTAGAGTGAATCCATTCCGCTCTAAATAAAAGCATTAATTATCGATTCTTAATAATAAAGTTCAATGCTCAAGATGAGCTCACCAATCACTCGTTTATTTCCTTTTCTTTAGACGTGAATATCAGTATAAAAAATGCTTTTTGGTAACAATCAAAAAATATATAAACGTAGCTAAATACCTTACCTGTGAGGATTTAGAAAGAAGTGGAGCAAAGCCTTGACATTCCTTGGGTTTTAGAAAGGTGGTGGGAGAAGACGTTGGAGATGGCCGATATCTTCAAAGACATCTGTTTTCCTTGCCAATTGCAACTTTTCGGCGTATTCCTCCACTATTATTATTTGAGTTGACTTTGTCACACGTGGAAAAGCTTGCTGTTGACACGTGGAGTTGGTGCAACGTGTCCTTCGCTCGGGTTTTTGGCCCTTTTTTTGCCCCTTGTTTCTTTTACGTCATTTTATTTTATTTATTCGGTCGGGTGTTATTTTACGGTGCCATGTTAGCCTACTTTCTAAATATGACCAATTAAAAAAAGTAACCGACTCTCTTATTAACGAGCGTAAATTTAATATTCATAGCACTCTCTTCTATATAAGTATATGCCAGATGGTATCATAAGGTGCTATTTAAATGATGATGTCATATTAACGAGACTACCATGGAACGTTGGGGGCTCGGGGAAGCTATCGTTCGACCTACAATTGAGAGCCCACTAAAATTTGACAAGTTTAAAAGAACTGAAAACTTAAGAGACGAATCAGGAAGATATGCTAAAAGAAGAGGACTGAATGTGCAATTTTCCCTCATCGGGAATGGGAGGAAAACGAACTTTTTATCCACACCGGTCGAACACTTCCTCCTTACCCACAACCACCGTCGATCACAGCTATGGCTACTTCCACCACTTCTCTCTCCGCCGCCTTCTCCTCTCTCTCCCTTCACCACCGCCACTCATCTCGCCATTCGTCTCTCTACCCTTCATTTCCCGCCCCAAAACACCCACAAAAACCCCTTACCCTTTCCACAAATTCACTCCAATCAATGCCAACCCTTCCGACATTGACACTACATTCTTCGACAATACTGACCCAGATGAAATCTCCACATTTAGCCCCCCAGAACGTCCCGAAGATTTTGTCCCACCACCCTCCTTCGATGAAGGCCCATTCGAGTCAGAGGACGAGATTGCCAAGGCGCATGAGAAACTGTATGGGGCTGCGTTCAGTGGAGAGACGTTTCTTGGAAATGATGTGTATGTAATGGACTCTAAGGTGAAGAAGACAACTGGGTTTGGGTCTAAAACCAAGAAAGAGAAGGTTAGAGATGGATTTGAGGAGAGAGTGGTGCAGGTTAGGAGGGTAACTAAAGTGGTCAAGGGAGGAAAGCAATTGCATTTCAGGGCTGTTGTAGTTGTGGGTGATAAACAGGGACAGGTAGGAGTTGGAGTTGGAAAGGCTAAGGAGGTGATTGCTGCTGTTCAAAAATCTGCTGTTAATGCCAGGAGGAATATCGTTACAGTGCCAATGACCAAATACAAGACTTTCCCTCACAGGTATTTCTTTACTTTTCCTCTTTGTTGTTCGAATCTTAGATAATGGTTCAACGCAATAAAAGAGGGAACGGAGTTACATGCTCCTATACTCAATCTTTCTGTTGGGAGAAGACCCTTCAACCCTACATTTAGTTACCTGAAGACAATACTTGATAAATTTTGGAATGCCCTGGATTATGCTTATCTACACAAATTTGTTTGATAAACATCTGATTTGAATTGGTTTCCTTGTTGGATATGAGTTCACAACGTAATGACATGTTTTCAGAATGAAGCCTGGAGAGTGGGGATTGCTTTTGGACTTATAATTATTAATACGATATGGGTGTGATGTTGACTCTGTGTGTTCTGGATGCTTATGTAATTCTATATACTTGGTTTTGAAAAATATGGATTGAAAGCAAATATGGATTGAAAGCAAAGTGTGATAAGAATTACTGAAATATTAGGAGCAAAGGTACATTTGTCCTTGCCATTTTACTGCATTTTTTGGGAATTAGATTGTATCATTCCTAAGCTAAGCTTAACCCCTATATAAACTTGGCAAAAGTACAAGATCTGTTCATGATCTTGTTCAATCTAACATTGTTACTTAACTAAAGTTTATTTGTTATTGATATATCCGCCGTCTTCTTTTGATACAAGGGAGATATGGGGGGGGGGTAGTGAAATTAGGAGAGGGGTAGTGTGGTTCAACCCCGTGACCTCTTTACCAAAACGCGAGCATGTAACTAGTGTGGCACAATTCGAACCACTCATCTTAGATTCCTAGTTTACGTTAGTTTTGATTGTCCAAAATTAATCACTTAAAAAAATTTGTCCGTCAACGGATAGCGTCTACCATCTACCATTGAACATTGGGATTGGTAAGGAAAATATTGTGGATTTTATATTGGCTTGTTCAATGTGGATGATGATGTTTGGCAGATGTTTATGTTTGGAATCCACTGGGAAAATGGAGAATAGCATTTATTTGGCACTGTTGAGAAATCCAAAACCAATCTTTTACGTTATAGATGCTGATATGCTTCTTAATCAAGATAGAGTACTATGATCTCAAGAAGCTCTAAGGTTTAAATCTAGTATATTTTATAGATGCTGATTTGATTCTTAATCGAGAGAGTTCTACAATTTCATTGTAGCTCCAAGGTTCAAATCTAGTGCCTGACGATGTTAAAGGGGTTTAATATGGTTGCTTCATTGAATTTATTATATGTTCATCATCATTTTTCCCCACTTTTGGGTGAAAACTCACATA
Organism: Nyctanthes arbor-tristis; assembly: GCA_963692815.1. Taxonomy (NCBI): domain Eukaryota; kingdom Viridiplantae; phylum Streptophyta; class Magnoliopsida; order Lamiales; family Oleaceae; genus Nyctanthes; species Nyctanthes arbor-tristis. The sequence continues at coordinate 48,654 of CAVNYN010219085.1, forward strand.
AGTTGGACAGGTGAGGACAGATTTATGAGTTTGACATCCACGTCTGTTTGACTTCTGATATTATAAGTAAATTGCATGGCAGATCTGAGGCAGACTACGGTGCAGCTAGGGTGATGCTTAGGCCAGCTTCACCTGGTACTGGAGTTATTGCTGGAGGAGCCGTAAGGATCATTTTAGAACTTGCAGGAGTTGAAAATGCATTGGGGAAACAACTTGGCAGCAACAATGCTCTCAACAATGCACGAGCCACAGTGGTAGCCGCGCAGAAGATGAGGCAATTCCGTGAAGTGGCTGAAGAGCGTGGCATCCCAATGGAAGAACTTTGGAAGTGAAAAACACTCAGCAAATCCCATAGTGATTTTCATTTTGCTGTAGAAAGTTGTTATATGTAAGCTTTATTTATGAAGGAAAAAACAAGCACCTTTTTGCCTCATATCTCTTATTATTGCATCAAGTCTCTTTAGAAGATTATAGAACGTGCCAGAAGTATAAGGTTCTTCAATTTCTTTCGGGAGCAAGCCTAAATTACCTGTTAAGTATCGCATAATCCCCATAACGAATGAAAAAACAGCAGATAAAAAGGAGGCATTAATCTTGAGTTGGACAATTAAGCATCTTCTTATCTAACAAGGCATAAACATGGTAAGGTAAGCATCTTTATCTGGAAGGGTCAGGAAAAGAATCAAAATATAATAATACAAATAGGGAGAGAGACAGAGACTTTCTCCTCTATAATTGTGGCATTGTGTCGACGCATATGTCATTCAAAAGGGAGGAGAGATGAAGTTCCTGTTGCAGTTACCGTGCTGCTCGTGTTTCTGCTTCATCAAGGGCAAAAAAAGCAAAATGAAGAAGGAACAAAAGGAAGATTGAAGCACAAGTTAGCAAGGAAATGAGTAGATCTTCAAATATCACAAAGCCAACTTATAGCTTCCTCTGTATACTTGAGATTGTATCTCTCTCTTGTATTTCTGAAACAGTATAATGTATTAATTATTCAATCGCTCTTCTTGCTGTTATCCTTTCCATTTACGGGTGCTAAGCCTATTTCCTGCATTTGATGTTCAACTGAGACGAGCCCCGTCTCTCCAAGGAACCTACGGGAATAGACATGACTTAGTTAGAAACCTAGCAGTCTGTCACATTATTAATAGATTCATTCAGAACTCAACACATTAAATTAAAAAATTACAACAGTACAAGTATTTATTTCACGGATTGAAAATGATTTTTCTTGACGTGTTGTGCATGTCCAAGAATTAAGATACCAAAAATGCAGATTGCCTCTCATCTATATCTGCAGAAAGTCTTACTAAGCAGAATACATACTAGATTTTTCCAAAGTCTAAGCAATCTTAGGAAAACAAGAAAACAGCAGTTACTTTCTTTATTGGATACATCCATGAATGCTGTCAAATAACAGAAAATTCAGACCCTTCATGACTCCAATTACTGGAACAGACAAGAATATTGCTTGAGGGCTTCTAGGATCATATATTTAGCACATGTTATCACTCAGGTAACAAAGGCTTTGATATGAATCAGTTAAATGGTTATTAACCATGTTGCATGGATAGGCACGACATGACTTAAGACAACTCAAGGCATGGTTTCTCAAAGAATAATTATATTTGAACAAAAAGTGATCAAAAAGTGTGATAAAATATACATGTCACCCATGTGGTTACTATTGATTTAAAAGTGATGTGATGTGTTGAAAAATATGATCGCGCCATGTTTATCTTTCGTTACACTTTCTGTATGCCCTTTTGTTCTGGTAGCACACCTCCAATATTTTCATTTTGTACCTTTTCATATAGGAAAAATCACAAGCATATTGAATCCTTGTTCTTGCTGGAGTGTTTAGACATTTTAATGCATTTATGTAGAATCCATTCGAGACCCATTTCATGGGATCCAGCAAATCTGAATGTAAAGCCACATGCCAAGTGACTAGCGTGTGCCAAACCAACCGCCCATACAAGAGGAGCTTCTGATAATCAATACAAAGTTTTATAAAGCAACCATCCATGTGAAGTTTTAGAGTACATATTTCTGAATAAATGAAGAGAATCATATTGACGCCACTAGCAGATCTCGTTTACAATTATTACATTACATGCATAATTTGAGAGGAGAAGACCAGCTAATATACTTAGCCCTTATGTAAGAAAGCTTCTTTGAGAAGTAATCTGATGAAAGTAATACTCTGGGAGAATGTAATTGAAAAGTTGATAAAAGTTGTGAGTCTCATAAAATGTGCAGCCTGAAGTAATTGTTGACTTGGAACTCAACTTTTCAGCAGATTTTTAGTTTTCATCAAACAAGGTCTTAATGTCAAAAAGGATGAATGAATTTTACATTTATATTTTATGGTATATATCATTATGGCACAAGAATACTGCAAAACATTTTAAACTAGGATTCTTGACTAGTTCTGTTACAGACGTCGCCAAGGGTGTTTCTAAAATGAAAACAACATCCAAGATACTAAGCCCAAGTTCCACAACAGAACTACACATTGAGCATGGAATATAGACTGTAGTAGCATGTGTTTCCAGTAACTTGGTCAGAGGAAAACTTCCCAAGTTCTTAAAAACACAATTTAGGAATTTGTGCGATACTAGGCACAGCATATCAAACCAATGATCTCCATCAGAAGGGAAAAAAGAAAAGCAAACAGGGGGAACGCATTATACTTGTCAATGTAATTAAAGTAAGGTAATAATTTAATTGTCCCAGAACTTCTGGAGATCGTTATTCTTACCAAACATACCAGTAACGACAAGATTTAACAAACAAACTTATTATAGTTGCTATTTCGTGCAGCAGACCAAAATCAAAACAGATTTATCAACAATATGATTGCACAAAACACATAGATGTATATAAGTACAAAAATATGAAGCATCAAATACAAAAATGAAAAATTCGATCTTCAAAATAGAGCATATTAATTTTTTGTTGCTTAGCCTTGATTAAAGTCAAATCTTAAATGCATTTTACTTTTTCCTTCTGTTAGCTTAGCCAAACATTTTCTGAATACTAACCAAATATGAAAGAGTTGTGGTACCTTGTAAGAAGCAAGAAAAGGGAGCCAGTAATCAGAACAAGAAATGTGACATGGAGTATTAACGCAGAGTCACTGGAGGAGAAAGCTAAACCCAGCATAGCAGCTAAGCATAGAACAAGCATAAAAAACTTAGAGTATTCCAGGTGGGAGCCTAAAATCAAAACAGAAAAAAAAAATCAAAATTCGTGAAAATTTTGGGTGAAAGAGGTTCAAATAGTTGGAAACCAGAAACTTCCGAGTGATGATTAAAAGATGGGAGAGTTGGTACATACGTTGACAACAGGAGCCAAGGCTCCAAGGACTGCTTTTGCCGACGAGAAATTTTCGGTACTTGATTGTTTAGATTCCATTTTGGAAATTACAAGGGTTCTTGATTGCAGATTTGGGAATCTACGTTTTGGTAAAAATTGAGGGGGGGGGGGGGGGGAGTGAAGTAAATATATGGCGAATAGGG
>CAVNYN010219085.1:52200-66200 GCA_963692815.1 Nyctanthes arbor-tristis
CCCCCCCCCCCCCCCCCCCCCCCCCCCCCCCCCCCCCCCCCCCCCCCCCCCCCCCCCCGTGAAGTAAATATATGGCGAAGAGGGTGGGGATATTCGTAATGAATACTTCTATTTGTAATACTACTTTAGAACAATAAAAATTAGACTTTTACATAAAAAAAAAATTACATAAAATTTTGTATAATCTACCACCACCATTGGATTGTGTGAAGTGTTATTGTGTAAAGAAATTCTACAACTATAGCATAATTTTACCAATTCTATTCTCTTGCCAGAGTCTGATGGCGTTATTGATTCTCACACGTGGCACTCGTCTTTGCGCAACACGCGTGAGTCTGGCAGTGGCAGGAGCTCAAATTCAATAATTTTACTAACAAAATATGTCAGACTAATTAGATTTACCTATCTTGTGGAGGGATGATATAAAATCATACGTCTGACACCATTACTTGTATGGCGTGCATCTAAACATATAACATCAGTTGACAACAGGTCATGTTAACCCGCAAGATTAATGTGATGTGTATGAAAGATTCTACTTGAATTTGGATATATATATATTTCTTATTGGACCTTAAATTTAGATTTTCGAATCAAGATACCCAAAAAGAGCGGGGAAAAGAACAACACAAGAAAAATGGCCATTTTGATATTGCTTGACTGAGAAAGATTTTGTACCACAGTACTAGAGCTTAATGCACTAAAACAAATGAAATGCTAATTGCATTCAGCTTCCTTAAATTCAACATCCCAATCTATATGACAAGTTACAGAAGACGACCAATAAAGCCATTGAACAAATGTTATCTGTACACACACACACACACACATGCATGAAAATTCATCCCATAAAAGTTGAACCATTCATTTGAGAATCTGGCTGCAGCTGCCATTCTCTTTCTTTAAGCTGCTGCAAAAGTGGCAGCTTTTCTGTTCTCAACTCCATTCCAACACCACATAGATAAGGATATGGTCTTTGGTAACCATGGAAAATTTTATCCCTTCTTTGTCCTTCTGCTCCGTAAACAAGTGAAGGTCGGGCGTTCTCTGCGTAAGCAGTTGGGCTGGAAATGAAACGGTTTCCCCACTGATCATAGAGATTGGACACGAAAACCCCGTTTGTGTAGAAACTTCCCGAGGCTGGAGGATTCTGACTGTTTCTATAATGATAAAGCCATTCTGAAGAACTCATTCCAAGTAGAGGGTACCCATTGACAAGACCAAGAACTCCAGGACTAAAATCAATCTGGCCCCCAACAACACGGGGATCAGTGTATCCACATGTACGAGAATTTGCACTATACCAAGCAGCATCTTCGGGTAGTAATGGGGCAGAAGGCAATGGAGAAACAGGAGGAGAAGAACTTGAGTGTAGTTGCCAAAATCTGCTCAAGGCTATCTTCAGGATACTTGGTTTCATTAATTGAGATATTAGATAAAGATGCAGAAGCTATTTCCTGAATCGGGCTTACTTTCTGTTTAGTGCAGTCCTTTGGCCCTTTCTCTTCTTCTGTTTTCGAACTTTCCCTATTCAGAAACCAAGCACTGAGGGAGGGAGGTCCCGTGGGGTGAACACTCAAGTCCTTTAGCTGAGGCTCTTGCTGCTTGAATGGCCACTGAGGTTCTGACTCAGATATATTAGAGCAGAAACTGAAGGAATCATTCTTGTCTGGATCCTGATCGATACAAAGTGATGTGGCACGACGCAAGAATTCATCGACACTTGTCTTTTCTATCTCACTGCCTTCAAGAGAGATGGCAGATCCTTGTTGGGAGGTGAAATGTATAATGGGGCTGAGTTATGTCTTGAAATTGGCTTGAAGACAATCACTTCCTCCTCTTCTGTAGTCACAGGCTGGGGATCTGGCTTGGGTTCACCCCGACTTCTGACCGGCAAAGGTTCTGCTTTTGTGAGATCGAAGACAGGAATTGAATGCTGATAATTCCTCTCCTCCTTGGTCAAGTGTTTTTGTTGCCTTTCCCGAGTCAAATTTCCGTTCTACTTTGTCGTAAAGTATCCAGTTTTGAGAACCATTAAGCTTTTCTGCAATTCTTCTTGCCGAGTGAAATGCGCGCCGATAACGCAGTAGATTGTTGCTCTCGAAATTTTTATTGCCTTCAAATTGGTTCTTGAAGTCGACCAAAGCCAGTCGTCGACTTAGCAGACCAAAACCCCTCACCTCATGATCTTCCCAAAGAGCAGCATAATCTGGTGCAATTTCTCTCTCAGTTTCATCAACTTGGTTCAAGAGATCAGCTAAAGCACCAAAGAAATAAGATACAGAATTCATGACCCTTCCATCAGCAACACATACTTCTACTTGATCAAGTGAACCTTCTAACCACTCGAGAAAAACTAGAATAGCCGGTAAAAAGGAGCAAATTTGCGAACAATTGATACTCTTCAGACATGTCTCGGAAAGCCTACCCATGCAAATGAACATAAAAGCTAGTGCAAATGGTTTTTTAGCAAACTCCTCATTATCCTCTATTTCCTTTCTTTCCGAGCCCTCGGTTAAGATATGAACAGTGAAGATGAGCATGCAAACAAGTTGAACTGCACGATAAGGGCCTTTTCGGGATGAATCCAGATGTTGGTAAGACTCAAGAGCAACACATAGTTCTGCATTATCCAGTGCCAACAAAGCTTCCAACCCGCCAACTGTCAAGGCGAGAGTGCTTGCAAAGTCCTCTGAACTGCATTGCATAAAACCATTACAGCGCTAGATTAGAATATAAGTTCGAATCACAGAGAGAATTTTATGATGATAGAGGTTTCGGTTAATAGACGCATTCTGATATGTTACGATGCACACCTTGATCTTACGAAAAATAAACTTGTCATGGAGACAAAAAGGGGCCATAAATCGGTTTTTCCAGCACACGCATCCTCTGCCTGTGACCTCTTCTGCAAGGAAATTTTCTTTGCCGGATTTGAGAAGTCAAATTGTGCCTCAGAAGGAAGTGAGGTTAAATGAGATATCCTGTTCTGAAGAATCACAAAGGAAGGGCAAGAATTATCCAACTTATTTCATTCCATTCATAAAAATGGCAATAATAACAAGTTTTACCTCTTCAAATAACAACGTAAGGTTGTTCCATGAATCGGGAAAAGGCTCTTTAACTGCCAAACTTCTTATGCAATGATACAAAGCAAGAAAAGCATCACCAACATATGTTGCCAACAATGCCAACTGCAGACAAGTTGAGGCAGGAAAATAGTTTTGATGTTAGGCTATGAAATCCTCGGAACATGGAAAGTAAGAGGTTTAAGAAATATACCTGATTATGGGGATTTCCACTATCCGGCCACGTTCTGGTTGCTTCTAAATAGTAGGAAACTGCAACGGACCATTTACAGGCTTCGGGTTTCTTACAACTCTCGGCATATCTTGCAAGATCCCCAAGACAAACCAATAGGCGATGGCACATATACTGACTTTTATGCAGCTTCTGGACATCACCAGAAAATGAAATACCACAATTATGTTCCAACAAAACTTCGGCAGGGAACCCGGAAGTTGTTCTAACTTTCACGATCAAATTCCTATAGAATACGATTGCTTCAGACAGAAATGATCTAAACCCTTCCAGATTCTGGTAACTGTATGTTTGGGAATTAATGTTGTCATGCTGAGCTTCCCTTTCTGAATTCTGCCGTACTCTTTTCCGAAATTCATCAATTTGCTTGTAGTGCAGCTTCCATAAAAGAAATTCAGCCTCTTGAAGCTCCCTCAGATCAGAACTGCTCAAAATAATATTTTCATAACCTGAACAGACTTTACGATATAGCTCTAAAACGTCACCATTCAAAAGACCTTTGGAGTGAATTAATGCCAGCAACTGCTTCTCTGTATTAACAATCTATAATACAAAAATGCCACAAATAAGGAATAGTTTATCACCATTTAATCAGCAACAAAAAATTTGGGAAGAGGAGAAATAGAATCATACTATGGCAGCTTCAATAGATTACCTCAAGACAAGAATTCTGTGATGCCATTTGAGATTTATGAGTAGACGATATGTCAACATTCATTCTAACTTCTGATGACATTAAAGGGAAGTTGTGCTTTAATGGCTTCGGATACATCAACTGTTAAAGATACATTATAGAATAGAGTCAGAATAGGCAAACATTTCCATCACTTGAATTTCATACAGATAACAGAAAATACTGAACATGTTTTTATCTTGGAAGAAAAAATCACTGGAATAGCTTTTATCTAAGTAAGAGCTTCACGTCAAAAGATAAACCGTCAGCACTCTAAGCATGCCATAATTGACCTGAGATTACCGTTATTATCAGATTCTTGTTTGATATACTGCTCAAGCACGAGGCTAACCTTACCACAAGATCATTAACACTTTGATGTCTAGAAAAATCCAAATATCTCCCCTTTTCAACTTCTGCCATAAGATGGCCCCACAAAGTGCAGAATTTTGTGAAAATCAGATACACAATGAACAGAATAAAATAGCACTGTATCAGGTAACTCTTCCTTCCTTCTTTTCCTTTTTTTTTTTTGGGTGGGGGTGGAGGCAATTCAAAATTTGACACTGAAGTATACAACTTCTAAACCTGTTTTGTTTAGATTAGATGAGAAAAGATTATTTTGTTTTCTTCTGTCCCTCGAACCATTCCCATCAAATTCTCATTGGAAAGAATTATTCTGGCATTTCAATTTCATGGTTCAATGAAACACAAAGAAACAACAACAATTTTGAACCATGTTGATTCAAATTAAGCAAAATAAATTCAACAGCAGAACAGTCCAGACTAAACCAATCAACAGCAATTCAAGAATCCCAGGAAAGAATTACACAAACCATAAAGAATCAAACATGGTACAGCAATCAAAGAAAGTTTTCTCCTTTTTAACTTTAAAACAACCTTAAAAGCATCAAAACAACATATTACCTCAAGAATTTGCAAAATTCTCAGAGCCCAACACCATAGTGCACCATTAACATACAATTTTTGCTGTGATAACTGTGGGGAACAAGTGTACACTTTTTAGAGAGGGGGGGGCATGGACACCTATGTGAAACAGACAATAAGAAAGGTGGCTATTCATTGATTGTTTTCAAGATAAACTACAGTGTTACCCTTCTGTTTGGCACTCCTACAAGTTTTTTTTTTTTTTTTCCTTTCTTTCCTTGCAATAGATTAATGGCCCAGTGGAAAGTGTAATAAATCTGTTCAAATGGAACTATCATCCTTATCAATTTATCTCAATTTGATATTTTCTCCAATAAATATCCAAGTTAAGCACATTGGTTTAAGATTTTATATGAGAATGTTTAATGATTTAATTTCTCACTCGAATGAGTCTCATCTATAATATTTTAATTGATTGTATCAGCTTAGACAGTAATATTGATGTGGTAGTGAATATTTTGATTTTTTTTTTTTTATTGATTTACAACTTGCAGTTGACTACTTACGGTGCAAACCAATCTCAAGATTTTTCCTTTTTTAAAAATATGTCAAGTGCAAAATATAAAATGACGGATGTTTTATCTTTAGTGATATGAAGCATGATGGCCCATTTTTCTGTACATCAACTAATGAATTGGAAGATAAATGTCTACCGTGTGACTTACGTATTGATAGAAAATGACGGCACCACTAAAAGAAAATTATATCGTTGTTTGATTATTGTACTAAAAGACGAAATTTTCATCTGTTATGTATCACTTTCGTTTTCATTTGATTTGGACCAGTACCTAGTCCTTTGACTTGCTTGCGCGTTGTTGGGGGTAATTCGGGTTAAGGGGTTGGGATGGTGGCATAAATTTTGCGCTTTATCCGGAACTAGATAATTTGAGGAACTTTTGTTTCTTCATCACTCCATGTACTAATCACAAATTATTAAGGATTTAAGGTTGTTTTTTTTAACCTTCGACAATCATTAGTGAAGTTTTATAAGAAGCTTCTCAAAGGATGTAATTTTTGAATACTTCAAATAGAAGCAATTGCCTTTAATCAAGTAATCATTTGGTTTGATGCATAAAAGATTAATTAATTTCTTGTAAGCATGAAGATAAGAAACTAATGTAGATCTTGCATCAAACGTTTGGGGTTAAATAAACAACATCAAAGGGGAGATATTATTATATAAATACGTATTAGCATAGTTAATGTGCAGAGGGCATGGCGTGGCCCACACATGTCCAAGTAGTTGGTGTTAGCTCAATAATTTTGTCTATCATTCAACTCAATACACAAATTATTTGATCCGTAATACTATATAGCACTACTAGTGTCAAGCGCTAGTCCATATATGACATTTTATATGATTAGTTAAATCAGATGTTTTTTTATGTGCTTATCTTTAACTTCATTTATCAATTTAATATCAAGTATAATGGTATATAATTGATACTTAACATTAGTAGTGCTACATAACATTATTCTTATTTTATTAATTACAGTTGAAGAATCGCATGATCAGCCAAATTAATCTTTGAGCAAGAATTTTCCACCGTTGATGTTGATCAAATGATCAGGATGTGCAAATTGCACCATTGAACAAAACATGCAACGTCATACGATGACTACTATTTGTAGATATTAAGGAAATATTACATTTTAAATAATGCAATTTGTCGTGAGGTTGCTATTACTTGATGGATACATATGCCTGTGCGTGGACTTTGGACTCTATAAATTTGAATAAACAAAGACTCAAGACAAGTTTCAAATCTTGAAGCAAGAAATAAAATATCCATGCAGATTTTAAGTTCCTGAATTTTGAAGTTCCTCGTGATGTCCCATTACAGGGCACCCGACTTTTGAAGTTCCTAAGATATACGGCACCTGAATTTTGAAGTTCCTCGTGATGTCCCATTACAAACACCACTGGCATACGTGAAGCCATATGAACACTACTAATATATTACCCGCGCGTTGCACGGGATCCAAAAAACTAATTTTTTTTCCAAAATATATATCTTACTTATCAATTCTAGACACTTATAATTTTTTTTTTTGTAAAATAGATATCACAATAAAATGAAATTAACATTTTAATTTAATGCAAAACATACAGTAAAATTAGCTTAAATTTCATAAAACTGTTTTAAAAATTTATTATTTGTCTTTCTCTTATAATAATCATTGTTACGGCATGTCACTATCTTCAACTCTTTACGATTTATCATACAATTGGACATGACTAAATACCAATATTTAAAAAAAAAAAAAACAAAAATCCAATCATTAGCTTATCTACATAAACAGCTCGTAAAGTTCAGGGGCATGGTAGAAATGGCCCCCCAACCATTCATTTTGGCGCTCAACTCCCTGATCTTTGTGTTCAATTGTAAGAGTAGCTCTTTTCATTTTATAACTAATAACATTAGTTGATCATTGAAGTCGAATTATTTTTCATTGAAATGACTAAGATCACCTTAAATTGTAAACTAAATGACTATTTACCCAAATGTCCTATAATATTTAAAGTTGTTGCATAAATGACCCCTAATTTTTTTAAGGTAAAAATTAGATAATTTTTATTAAACTTAACTAATAATTAGCTGTGATGAATGTCCAAGACATGTGGAACTTTATGTGAGTTAGCTAATTTTTTTTCAAACAAAAGAATGAACTTTTTTTTTTTTGCAAGGGGGATGGAGGGGAGGGATGGTAGGACTCAAACCCGGAACCTCCCGGTAAGGGGTTAAGCCCTTATCCACTGGGCTGACGGCTTATTCCAACTTTTGGATAGTACTCTATGTTAAAATTTATTGATAACTTTTTGATAAAAATGTCAACCAAACATTTTTTTGGTCATAATTATCTTATCACTATAACAATTGACCCAAAAAATTCAATCTAATTTACAATCTATTATTTTAAATAGTAAAAAATATTGTTTATCATAAAGTCTATGGTAAATTTTTTAATGTCCTTCCGGAATAATAATAATAATAATAATAATAATAATAATAATAATAATAATAATAATAATAAAGCAATGTCCACTCTTCAACACGTAACTTAGCTACAAATCCAACTATTTACACTCACATTTTTTCCCATACAATATTTATCTAACCCGTAATTAGTCAAAGTCTTTGGTGGTACTTCACAAAGAAATGGTAATATTTAAAATGTATTTTACAACTACGAACATCAGTCAAACCATTGCTCAAAAATCATCATATCTTTTGTAAATTAGTCTTGCGATGCTCGAAAATTGCAATATACAATATCTATTTTGACAATATGAATATTTTTCAAATCATTATTAATAAGAAACAGCTAGGTACTAAAAAACCAATATATTATGATACAATTAGTCAAATTTGTGTTATGTTCAGCATACAAAAATAAAGAAATATAAATAAATAAACAAATAGAAACACATCTTTCGCAAAAATAAATGAAAAAATAGTGCCATTAGTTTTCCATTAAAAATTTTCTAAAGTAGCAAAATAAATAATTATATATTTTTTAAACTAAATAATTATAGTTTTTTTAAAACATAAACAATTATAATTTAAAAAAAAAAAAGAAAAAGGTCTATAGTAAAGCACTAAATCCTTCATATTACTTAACGAAATTATTTAATGGCTACAAATTGACAATTAACCCCTTTTTTCTTTGACACACAATTCTAGAATTGATAATTAAACAAAAAAGTTTGTAAGATAAACTATGTATACAATGTTTCTGTTGGAATCAAAATAATATAATTAGTTTGACTTTTGTTATGCTAAGCACGTTTTATTTGTATGTAATATATACACAATGCTAATCTAAAAGCTAAAAAGTTTCTTTTGAAAAAAAAAATCCCTCCAACATCCTATATCCAAGACTAAAACCGGTAAATAGATCACAGCCTTCCATTCAAGAAAAGATATTAGCCATCAATTTGATGAAGATGTGCCAAATAAGACTAAACCGGTATTTCCCCAAATCCATCAATTAATTGAGCAATCAATCAAAAATAAGTGTCATTTCCACTATTTATAATAAAAAATCCAAATCCATATGACACAATTTCTGAAAATTTCGAGGAATGTAAAAGGAACAATGTAAGATTCAACGACGACTGGGCCAAAGTTTACCCTAAATACACGACTCTATCCATTTTGTGTGTGTGTGTGTAAAACACAGTTTTTTTACAACTAACCCTTCAAGTTTCAAGACAATAGAACATGCTTCATTGGTTAACGTTAACTTGAATTCATTTTTTTTTTCCTTTTTACTACATATCAATTGCAAATTTCGCAATTATAAAAATAAAGGTAGTTGGCATATTGGTTAAATACTTACATTCCCGATGTAAAGTCACAGGTTAGAACCACACCAACCGCTCCCATAATTCTCTCTCCCCTCCCCAATATTCCTCTTGTAACAAAAAAACTACGAAGATAAAGAAAACTTAAAATAAAATACTACAAATCATATTAAGCAACTGAAAAATAATTAATAAAATATAACATAAGTGACACATTTAATTAATATGCAAATTTATCTTCTACATGTGTTGTTGAATGTTACTTTTAAAATTGGTTAACTACAATTAAGTTGAATAGAAATTGGTCGGGAACTAATTAATAATGAATATTTTCATTTAGTTTCCAAGAAATAAAATATAAAGATCAGAAACATATACATATTTTCATTAGTTCTCAGTACAAATTTGTAAACACTAAAAGAGAAAACCATAAATTTTTCTAAAATATAAATAATAATAATTTTTTAAAAGCCACAAGAAGAGGCACACTATCAAAAAACCGATACACACACATTAACGCACTAAATTAATTAACTAATGCAACATAATTTATGAAACATTATATTGTGAGGATGTTATTATGTAATTTATGGCACATTACATTGTTTTAAAAAATTGCTAAATCTAAAAAGAAATAACTATTATTCGCACATAAATATCCGTCCCCTAATTTCCTCCCCCCCCTATATCCCCTTTGTATTAGAATAATAATAATAATAATAATAATAATAATAATAATAATGAAGGTGATTTTTTTTAAAAAAGGAACTAAAGGAAATGTATAAGAAAGTTGTATTAAAAAAAAGAAAAAAAGAAAGTAAGAAAGAAACGTCTAAGAAATAAACAAAAGAAAAAAAATGGAAATAGAGAAAGCAAAGAACTAAGAAAAAGTAAAATTAAAGTAAGCATGGGTTGCTTTGCAGCCAATTGTTGATGGGTTGTGCTATTTTAACATGAGCAAATACAAAAAATTTAACAAATTTGACACATAACATAATCCTATTTTTTAACACATCACATTAATTTTACATCGACAATAATTACACACAACACTTGTCAATTTTATCAAACATTTTATCTTTTTTTTTTTTGTCCAACAAGAATTTTCCATTGTGGATTCTCCTTTCCAAGGCAGGCGTGATATGCCTTGCAAATGGAAAACTCTTTCTATAGGAAATGGAAAATTCTTTATAGAAATACTCAATTTCACAGTCTAACACATCTTTAATGCCTACAACACAATTTTAAAGGAAAGAAAAAAATTAAAAAGCAAAAATTTCCCCAATAAGCAACTCAAATTTTACCTCCAAAACCTCTTTATGGATGTGTACATCACGTGACCAGCCAGCCAATCCACGTGATGGTGGCCACATGGCACCATTAGGTGCCCACGTGGTACACATGGCGCCACGTGAGCTCCATATAAAAATTCATCCAGATCGGATCACCTCCCCGGCGAGTGGTAGAGCAACAAATTTCAAGAGTCCTACTCTTATAACTGGATAACCTGACTTAGAATCAGGCAACTCAATCGCTAATCCCTTTCCAGAAGGGCTCTAGTGGCTCCAACTTGAACTAAAAAACAACAGAGCTTGCACAAAATGACCCACGAGGATCATCCAAGACATACCTCAGTCCATTAAACACATCTCTAATTTTCATTCAACGGCAACAAAATAGCTTAATCAAAATCCACAACAGTACATTTTAAGTATCATCTGAGTCATACTACAAAGGTTTTTTTTTTGGGGGGGGGGGGGTGCTTACTGCACCTAAAACAGAGCAGCACGGGATAAATAACGCAGGACTAAGCAGACAAACGTCAGAGTATCAAAATGAAAAAATGTGAATGAAAAATCCAGTAAGTTATTTCCTTCTATTCTCTTTCCCTTTTTTCTCTCCCTTTTACCATTCAATAAGCAAAAATTACAGGCTTAAGACTGCGAATAAACTAGCGCTTCTAGCGTCACATTGTGGTCATCCAATTGGCATCCTGAGAAAAGAAACACAAGAGTTGAGACTCATCATAACATAGTATGTTAACATATTATAGACAAATAAGCTATAAAGATCAATTAGATGCAAATATCACACAGTCCGCAACCAACATTAGATCAGTTCGACATCATGATGGTAAAAATGAAAAGGAACCAGCATTTCAACAATGACCCTTATAACCAAGTAGTGGATGTGATTGGTTTGACTAGATTTTGGTTTAAAATAGAAATGTCTTGTGAACATGGGCACTCCATGATTCAGAGAGAACTTGCACAGCATCCAAGAGGCAAGAAATTGAGGGGGGAGAGAGAGAGAGAGAGAGAGAGATGTAATTGGGTTCTACATTTATATCAACTCTTTAGCTTGCTAACATAGCTAAAAGAAATAAAACGCTAATATTCTATCTAGACAGGTGAAATTTCAAATTACCCTCAGAGAGGAACTCATATATTGAAATTATAGAACACAAAGACGGAAAGATTACTTTGTTTCAGTAAGAGCAAATAACATTGCCAGGAGTCCATGTAAAACAGATGAATAAGTCAGCTACAGATCTTAAGTCTTCAACAAATAGCTTGATACAGCTGCTAGGCTGCTGTCTCTATTCACATTTTTTCTTTTTTTTTTTTTTTTCTTTTTGGGCAAGGGTCTCCATTCACATTATTGGTAGTCTCTGCATCTCTTTTTGTTTCCTTTCTTTTCTTTCCCTCTACCAGAGATTTTTTTTTTTTTTTAAAAATACAGAAAAATATGCAGGAAATAGTATTTCTATTCATTGAAACGACAAAAAACAGTTGAACCATTAAACAAGGGATACAATTCATCCATGAACTACTAAAAGGACAAGCAAGAGAGTGTAGAGCAATGTTGTGGGCAACCCTATTCCCATCTCCATGAATATGGGTACAAATGCCACAATGAAGATCAACTAAGAGTCACTTATTTCACTTCAAAGAGCTGCATTCAGAAAGAAGTCAATGTTTCCGGAGATATTACACAAGTAGAAGTTCTATAACTGTAACAAAGGGTTACGCTGACATCAGCAAGGCAAGGGATGACTTCTTCAGAAGCAGCCTTGTTTTATCTGATGAATCCACTACATTCTATGAAGAGAAAGTTGAAATTGCATTTGAGATCTAATGTCCAGTACTTGAATATTGCAATCTCCATTGTAGTTACTTATTTTGGACTGACTTATGCATTATGTAAAATGTCAGTCAGGATATTTTATGATAAGCACGAGTATTAAAACTGACACATTTACTTCTAAATTCACAATATAAACCCCATGTTTGCAAATCAATTCTATTTTAAATAAAAATTGGTCAAACTAATCACATCCACATATTTCATAGGACCCTCAGAAAATGTGTGCCTCTCACTACCAGTTGTGCTTGAGCATCCCATTAAGTGGTTGAACTTGAAGGTAAGGAAAAGAAAATAATATGATGCTAACTGCAACTATCCTAATATCATCAAAAACCTCCAAACCCAGTGACTTTGTCAACCAAACAACCTTTCCACAACGAGAAACTAGGCGCAAGGGCTAATCACCGTTCCATTACTTGTTTTACTGATTTCTCAAAGATTCTTGGCTAACTCATTGACTCAGGTTGTTATTTATTATGAGAAGTCCGTGATCTAGGCAGTTTCATTGACTCAGTTATAGGTTATAACTGATATCTCACATGATCATTGACATTTTTATTAACTCATTTGTGAGGAAAACAAAAGAATACATCAATGATTTAGCATAATCGCTTCAATGATCTAGCAAATCAAAAAGAACACCTGATAATGCACAAAATTATTATTAAATACAACCAGTAACAGAACCCATTAGAACATTACCGTCTAAGCAATTTCAATGCTAATCTCCTTTTCTTCATCTTTTGTTGGGGTGTTTGCCTCAGCGTCATTTGCATCCTCAGCAGGTGGCTGAACCTGTTCATCCTCGGGCAGTGGTTCCTCCACATAATCATTCTCAAATGCATCCGGTGGTACCTCATAAATCCTCACCTGTGGCTTTGAAGGATCCTTCACGAGCACATATTTACCCTCATTCAACTTCATGCACAAGTCAACAATACTCTTCACAATACCCCACATGTTTGAAGTATTCAAGTTAATTTGTGCCGCGAAATCTCTTGGTTTGTATCCCACTACGGCCAAAATTACATGGTTAAAATGATCCCTTGGGTGAACCCTTGAAACGTAACCCAATTTCATCATATCTGCACTGGCCAAAAGAGCTTGGGCAGTCCATTTTGCCAACTTATTTGCGTTATTCTTCAACTCAGTTGCTAAAACTGCACCCCTTTGAGTCTCCAACTTCTGTCTCCAGTCCACACCAGAATACTTGGGATCAAACTCATTCAGTGCATTAAGGGTCAAAAATGACCTTTGCTTGTTCATTTCCAATACACTATGCACTTCACAACGTGAAACCAAATGCATATCATCATCCAACTTCCACCTCCTATATCTGTAGGCAGCAGAGGCCACCTCTTCCCCTTCATTTGCAAATGGGTTGGGCTCCTCAAAAGCCACCTTACTCCCATCCCTAATCAAAACCTGCTGAGAAAAGTTCTGATTAATATATGCTGCCTCAACGCTCAACGAATAAGCTGAATTAATATCATCTTTCACATCAGGCAACGGCTCCTGAGAGGTCTCATGTACAGATAGCAAATCCAATTGTGATCCATCACGCTTGTCAAAGAACAGCTTATTCCCAACACGCTGGATCAC
>CAVNYN010219087.1:0-16315 GCA_963692815.1 Nyctanthes arbor-tristis
CCGCGGGGTGTGCTTCTGCCGGAAATGGCAGAAAAAAGCGGGGGAGTCTCCCCCCCATTTTTCTGCCGTTTCCGGCAGAAACATGGGGGGAGTCTCCCCCCATGTTTCTGCCATTTCGGGGGAGCTCCCCCCCCCACCCCAATTTTTCTGCCGGAAATGGCCAAAAAAATTTGGGGGGGGGGAGGGGACAATTAACTGCCATTTCCAGCAGATTGGGGGGGGGGGGGACTCCCCTCTTTCAGCTGCCAGAAATGGCAGCACTTGGCCGCCGGAATGCTGCCATTTCCGGCAGCCTAAGAGGGGTGGGGTGGGGGGTTTTTTCCCCTTTTTTTTTATTTTTTTCAATTTTTAAATTCTTTTTTTAATAAAAATTTAAAAGGTAAGAGTATAAAGGTAATTTCACCTACCATTTAACGGAAATTTGGATGGATTCTGTTAGGAGGGACCTTTTGTGCGCATTTATGAAAAGTTGAGGATCCAGCGCGCTAAAAAAAAGGTTAGAGACCCAGGCGATTCTAAGTGCAAAGGTTGGGGACGATATATGAAATTTACCCATTTATAATTTATGAAATTCATTTGACTTCTGATTCTAACAGTCACTGGTTATTGTGCTTTTATCACCCACAAATTAAAGTTTTATTAAAAATCTAAGCACTTGTTGGTTTTTTAATAAGCATGTACTTTGGCTTTAGCTGTAGTGATAGAAATAAACAAATTTATGCTACAATAAAGGAAATTGGCATCCTGCTGCCCCCTTTTCCTGTAATCATCCTGCTTAGCATTGTATTGTGTTCTTTTTCAGATTTGTTATTTGTTTCTGGAATTGGATGCTATAATTTGAGCCTCCTGTCAGATGGGCTAGTTAATTCATCTTGGTTATTTTCTGTTTTCATTTTATTTGAGATACCAGGCAACATAGTGTCTAAAAATATAACTGGTTGCTCTTTTCCAAATGGTGCCATCAAAGACCTGTATTCTGTGTTAAAACAATATTATTTATTGAAATGCATGTAATTTTTTGTTAACATTGCATGCTGTTAATCATTTTATAACAATACAATCTATCGACAGGGCAAGACATTGGCTTTTGTGTTACCCATACTGGAGTCACTGAAAAATGGACCTACATTAGCTTCAAGAAAGAAAGGATATGGGAGGGCACCAAGTGTTCTTGTGCTTTTACCCACTAGGGAATTGGCCACTCAGGTAGTCTCTTGACAGTTCTGTTGTAAAAGTCTTTATTTGATCTTATCTTCTTTTTTCCAGGTCTCAAGTTGTTATCTTAATTGTTTTTATCACCCCGCTTTCTTCTTCCTTTATATGATTATAGGTGTCTTCAGATTTTGAAGTATATGGTGGAGCATTAGGGTTGACATCTTGTTGTCTATATGGGGGATCTCCATATCCGGCACAGCTAAACCAATTGAAAAGGGGTGTTGACATAGTAGTTGGAACTCCTGGACGTATTAAGGTGCTTTTCCCTGTGATTTAACTTTATACGCTGTTATGCACGTCATTATGTTTCCATTATTCTTAGTGAAGATGACCCATTAGTTCTCCTTAAAATTGTACAGGATCACATAGAGAGGGGGAATATTGACTTAAGATCACTGAAGTTTCGTGTCCTAGATGAGGCTGATGAGATGTTGAGGATGGGTTTTGTTGAAGATGTTGAACTTATCCTAGGTGTGTACTACATTCGGTATTCTTTCAATGGAGTGGCTGGTGTATATATCACCAATAATTACTCTTTCTGCTTGCTATTGAATTATTGGAGTATTTTGTTGTCATCAACCCTTCTCTGGGTAGTCGATGGGTTATGCTTTGCTGCAGAGTTACTAAATTTTGTGTGGTCGAATTTTAAGGCAAGGTAGAAGATGCGAGTAAAGTTCAAACACTTCTTTTTAGTGCCACTTTGCCCCACTGGGTGAAACATGTACGTATGTTGCATTTGCTTGAGTCAAAATATTGATATTGAATCATTCTTTCTAATTATTACTATCTATATGTATCAACACCCCTCCCCCCTGGCGCTTTTTTTCCCCTGTCTCTTCCCCTGAGATTTGTACTTTGTGCTGCTAGATTTCATCGAAGTTTTTGAAGAAGGATAAGAAAACTGCTGATCTTGTTGGCAATGAGAAAATGAAGGCCAGCACCAATGTGAGGCACCTTGTTCTTCCTTGCTCTAGTGCAGCCAGATCCCAGCTTATTCCAGATATCATTCGATGCTATAGTAGGTCGGTTGCTTCTAGGCTAACTGGCTTTTATTAATTTCTCCCCCCACCCCAACAACCACACCCTCCCCCCCCTCCACAACCCCACCCCAAAAAAAAAAAAAAAAAATTCCATAACAGCCACTGCGAGAAATGTTGATTTGTTTCACTATGTGTCACTTTTGCCTTTTTTTTTTTTTTATTAATGTTATACAGTGGTGGCCGTACCATAATCTTCACTGAGACAAAGGACTCTGCTTCTACACTTGCAGGCTTGTTGCCTGAAGCACGTGCTCTGCATGGGGATATACAACAGGCTACACGAGAGGTAATTCCTTTTTTCTTTTAACATAAGAGAGGGTGTCGGTAATCCCTGGACTACAGATATCTATTCTATTAATTTTTGGTTTTACTCCCTAACAAACATAGAGAGGCTGTAGAATCAACCACCTTTTACATTGTAGAAGTTGAACACTAGTACAAACCATGTCTGTGGGTCAAGTTGACATTGTGTTAGGTTGAACATTAAATTTTCATCAGTGATGTGAACAGGTCCATTCGATATAGCTTCTGTTTATCAATTGTTAATAACACTTCATATCTATGATGCACGGACACTTCTAAGAAGGCTACGTGTCCGACACGGACACAGTTTTGTGTCGTGTCTAACACCGTTACTCCTCGGACACTTCATAACATGGATTCAATATGCATACTCCTAGGATTTTTACTCCATGTGCATACTGCAAATGTGTAAGCGCTCGAGAGATGCTACAAGGAATATCGTTGAGCAAGTATTTATGCATGTGTTATGTTGAATATGAAAAAAAGTACAAAATGAAAATATTAATACATAAATTTTGTATTTTAAAGAATTTAAGTCAACGTGTTCCAGACTTGTCGTGTCCTAGCTTTTTCAAAAAATTACGTGTCCATGTGTTTGAGTTGTGTCGTGTCTGACACACGTGTCCGTGTCCATGCAAAATGTTAGCTTGTGCTGTGATGTTCAGGTTACACTATCCGGATTCAGATCGGGCAAATTTTTAACTCTTGTTGCCACAAATGTGGCAGCACGTGGATTGGATATTGATGATGTCCAACTAATAATTCAGGTTTGTTCTGTTTTAACAATTCCACTGGTTATTATTGATTATTGCCTTCTGCTTGGATTATGTATTCTGAATCATTTTATTAATGTATGTACTGCAATATCAATTCATCTTCAGTGTGAACCTCCACATGATGTAGAGGCATATATTCATCGGTCTGGAAGAACGGGGAGAGCAGGTGAGTTGTTGAATTATTTTCGCATGGCTGTAATTTCGACGCTTAATTAACTGTTCAGCCACTACTCCCAGGGAAAACGGGTGTTGCTGTCATGCTTTATGATCCAAGGAAGTCAAATTTTTCTAGGATAGAAAAAGAATCCGGGGTGAAGTTTGAGCACATTTCTGCTCCACAGCCAGCGGATATAGCTAAAGCTGCTGGCACAGAAGCAGCAGAAAAAATCAATGAAATCTCTGACAGGTGCACAGAAGTTGATGTTTGCTTGTTTATACATTTACGTGTTATGACTTGAGATACCAATCTATTCTTAAAAATTTATAGTGTGATTCCGGTCTTCATGGCTGCTGCTGAGGAACTACTGAGCACTGCCAATTTGGCACCAAAAGAACTTCTAGCTAAGGCACTCGCCAAGGCTGCTGTAAGTTCTTGCTTCTCGCATTTATGTTTGCTGCAACCGCCACTTGGTTGTATGTTTGTTGCTAATCTGTATGCTGTTTATTATTGTTAGGGTTATACTGAAATCAAGAGCCGATCGCTCCTCTCTTCAATGGAGAATTATGTCACAGTTCTCCTTGGATGTGGAAGGCCAATCTATACGCCGTCGTGAGTGCCATGGACTTTTACTTTCTACGTTATCTGTTTGGATTTTGTATTTGGACCTTTTGGGAAGTTTAAGGTGCTGAATTGCATAATTAACTTTCTGAGATTGGTCTTTTGAACCAATATGAAATCTTAGTAGAATATAATGTATTGACACACTCCCTGAGAACCATTTCTCAAATTATGCCAGAAAAGATGGAAGAAGGGGTTTCTGTAATTAAGAGTGTGCATATTTATCTCTGCAACATGGGATTCCCTAGTTGCAGTATTAATGGGTTGATAATATTTTCATGGGAACAGTAGAGGTTTCTGGTTCATTTACCTTCTCTGAAAAAGGGTGCATTTTTACTTGTAGTTGCTTTGCATATTAACTTTGATTCCTCATGAGGGGTGCAGTTGATATTTGCAGTTGTGTTTCTCAGATAATGGTTTTATCTCATCCACGAATTTTTTTTTTTTGGGTGACAACTCATAACTGCCATAATATTTCAGGTTTGCTTATAGCGTTCTACGAAGATTTTTACCCGAGGAGAAAGTGGAGTCCATCAAAGGTCTTGCTTTGACGGTTGACGGAAATGGTGCAGTTTTTGATGTGGCTGTAGAAGACCTTGATACCTTCCTTGCAGGTTAGGTTCTACCGTCTAACTGAACTTGATTTTCTATTAAATTCTAAGACTTAAAAAGAAACTTTGAAATTGTTATATGTACCCGATCCATTTATACTATTATAATCAATTATTGACTTAAAAAATGCATTTCTATTTCATACGCTTTTGGTCCACTGAGATAAAACTTTTGTTTAATTTCTTTATTATATATATTTTGCGGGTTTACAGGCCAGGAAAATGCTGCTGGGGTGACCTTAGAGGTAGTGAAATCATTGCCACGCTTACAAGAAAGAGAGCAGACATGGGGAGGAAGGTTTGGCAGTGGTGGTGGCCGTGGAGGTTTTTCTGACAGGAGAGATGGTAGGTTTTATGGAGGAAGAGGAGGAAGAGGACGGAATGATAGATTCTCAAGAGGCCCCAGCAAAGGAAGAGGGCGTGGGAATAACGGCAAATGGTGAAGATTCTTGCAACTGCGAAACATGAATGCCAAAACGGCATAACAATTTTGGGACAATTGAAGAAAATGTCTTATATTAAATTAAACATTTTTAGTACTCTTTTATTTTTAATATATTTTGGGTTTGTGTATTTTCCTTTTTCTCCTACTTAGTGTATGTAACCTTCAATTTGGTCCATTCATTAACCTAAACAAAATATAATGAAATTGGTACTGTACCTCTGTTTCCTTAACCATGAATTGTTCTTATTTTTGCTACTTTGTAAAATAGCAACTTCAACTTGTTACGTCTTTGATGGTTGGTGCTATGTTGTTCATTGGCAGTTAATTACTATGTGTGCCATGTGAGCTTTCTCTAAATTTTCAGGAGGTCATTGCATAAGCATATGCTCTGCATTTATCATATAACCATCTCTAATATCTTGAACGAGCAACGGACACTCCCTTATGCGGAATTGAAATTAGTAGCTCTTGCGCTCAGGGAAGGGTGAAGGCTTACTCTTGTAAACCTTGCATCTTCTGATTCAAAATTCAGATCCTGTATCATGATTCAGCCTCGAATTAAAATTTTTGGGTCACTTTACTAGGATCCAGATGGCGGCGGACTACGTTGGAATGATGGATATGATCTTCAAATGAGTAATGCTGAGTGTATAAATAGCTTTACTGTTAGACAATAAAATTATAATTTTATTTATATATTTTCTATTTTTTTAGTTGAAATTGTAATTTCACACCATATCTGTAAACATCTTTTTACAATAAGTAGATTAATCCTCTTCATAGTTAATAATAATTAAATTACTCATGTGATCTAATAGCATTGTAGTTAACTTTTAATCTGTTGATTAGGGGTTCGATTCCCCTTTCTTATAATCTCTTTGTAATTATTATTATTATTTTTTTAAAAAAGGTTCATCTTTATACATATGATATTTTTAAGCTTTCTCCAAAATTTAAGGAGTTTTTGTCCCTTTTTCCTTTCGACGGTCATGGGACAATACTATTCCTAATTGTGTAAGGCTACTTTTCCCATAAAAAAAACAATTTATGGTGTTTTTCTAGAATCATGAACAACTAAAGAAATTAGAATAATCAAACTATAAAAAGATCAAAGGTAATACGCATTTCTTTCTTCTTTTTTCTCCACTTTTTTGTGTAGAAAATTCAATTTTGTCATGATACTAATGACTTCACATATCTCTGTGTCTCACTTATACTATAAAAATCTCCGCACATTTATTTCCAAAAATCTATTCTTATTTTCAAATTTGGATTAGATTGCTATTCGGGGCAAGCCCAAGAGAACTTTTATTTTCTTGGTAATGCTGTATATCCAAATCCGGTAAATGGAGTAGTAATCGAATTGGGTTGTCTATCAGGGGTTCTGTTGGAAGTGGCGGGAAACTTTCAACCATTTAAGGACACATAGATAGTTCTTAAGAGTCCGAAATTCGGTAAAATATATATCGAATATCGATCGAAATAATTATTACGCCCCATTCTTTGCAAGCGAAATTGTGCAGAGATCGTAGGGTTCTCTGAGTTTATAAGCAACTCCTTTTTCCCTGCAGTTCTGCGTGTTTGCTGAAGCGGTATTTGGGTTGTGGAGTTTTTTCTGGGACTCTCTCTCTCTCTGGGTTGTGGAGTTTTTTCTGGGACTCTCTCTCTCTCTCTATCGATCTATTTTAATGTCAATGTTCTCTTCGATTGCCTAGGATCACGGCCATGGGATTGTATAGAAAATCATCAAGATTAATGGTTGATGCGTTTCGTTGTTGCTCACTAAAGAATCCTGTACCCAGGAACCACTTCCAACAATGGACTTTGAGAACCAGTTTTCTCAGTTTTGATAAATCAAAACTATCAGAATTTTCTGGACCAATTTTTAGGAACTCGGCGCTTCAGAATGGGATTAAATCAAGCCAATACAATAGCCCTTTTCTGAATGGAGGCAAGAGGTTTTACCATGCGGATAGGAACCAGGTTATCCACTTTAAGCAAAGGGGATTCGAGTGGGGATATATGAATAATTCTGGGTATTTGATCATTGCAGTTTTGGTAGGCTTTGTAAGTTCTGTGTACTATATGCATTTGGAAACTGTACCTTACTCAAAACGAACCCATTTTGTGCTTTTGTCTAGGAAACTAGAAAAAAAGATGGGAAAGTCTGCGTTTGTTAAACTAAAAAAAGATTTCAAAGGAAAAATCCTGCCCCCCGATCACCCAGAAAGCATTCGGGTTAAAGGGATAGCACAGAACATAACTGATGCTTTACTGAGAGGTTTCAAGATAGAAAAGGTGTGGAGTGACATAAAGTACTCACATGAGAGTACCGTTGGGTCGCCTCATAAGACTAATAGCCCTGGAAATTCAATTGGGATTGACTGATGAGGGTAACTGGTACAAGGAGGATGAAATTCTTGATGATTATTGGGTTGAGAAGAGCAGAGAGAAAGGTCAAGCAAAAGGGGAAAAATCCTAGAGCCGGCATTTGGAGGGTTTAGATTGGGAGTTTATTGTGGTTGATAAGCCTGTATTTAATGCCTTTTGTTTTCCCGGTGGTAAGATCGTTGTTTTTACCGGGTTGCTTAAGCGTTTCAGTTCAGATGCTGAGGTTTCTACCATTATTGGGCATGAGGTATTCAATGGATTGAAATGGGATCATTTTATTGTATCACGTAATCGCTGCTAGGTTCTTATTTTGTGTCTTTTACTTTGACAGTTGCTCATGCTGCAGCTAGGCACTCGGCTGAAGAAATTTCAAAGAAAATATTGTTGACCATTTTCGAGCACATTCTTCACTGGTTTGTCATGTCTGATATTGTCGATACAATGTCAAATCTCATCATTAAGCTTCCTTTTTCAAGGAGGTATAACATAAGCATGTGCTCTGCATTTAGCATGTTACTAACTTGTAAATGGGAGCATTCGTAGTAAGTCACACATGTTTATGGTGAAAAATTTTCTTTAAGGTTATCTTGAACAAGGGATGGACAGTCGGACACAACCTCTTACTGGGCACTGAATTAGTAACTCTAGCCCTCAGAGAAGAGTGAAGGGCTACTCTTGCAGTACTTCTGATTCTTTGAGAACTAATATTTTCGTTCCTCAGTGTCAAATTTGGGAGCCTGTATTATCTGTCAGCTTCTCTTAAAAAATTCTGTTGACTTTACCAGGATGGAGATGGAAGCTGATTACATTGGAATGATGCTGATGGCTTCCGCAGGATATGATCCTAGAGTAGCGCCCGGGGTATTTGAAAAGTTTAAAGATCGTTCCACATTGAGGGATTATCTCTCGACTCATCCGTCTGGTACGAAGAGAGCTGAAATTTTGGCCCAAGCTAAAGTCATGCAAGAGGCAATGGAGCTATATGAGGAGACGCAACAGGGAAAGATGATTGAAGGTTTTCTTTAGATGAAGAGCTGTAGCGGACCTATACTGGGAGGTGCAATTGTTCGGATGAACTTTTTGCAACAGATCAGATTAACAAATGAAACAAAAGACAAGCAATAGAGGCGCCATGATATTTTTCTTTGGCTTGCCCATCTTATGTAATCCTCTTTGATCTGATGTCCAAAACTCTCTCTATTGGTTTATTTGTTAAGGTAGAATGAATTACAACCAAGTACGGAAGAAGGGTGAGAGAGATCTGAAATTGGTTTATTTGTTCACAAGAAGAACCGTGCTGTTCAAAGTCAAGTTGATCTGAAAGGGGAAGAATTATGACTCATAGCTAGTTAAACTAACAAAGCCAAAGATGGATAATTTTTTTTGATAATAAAGAGGTATTAGAATTGGTTTTGAGTCCATCCTTTCTTCCAATGTAACCCAGGCAATCAATCTAAGGAACCAATGTCAGTCCCTTCAAGAAAAAGCAAAAACCACCGTGGTTTCCCCCTTTTTTTTGAAAGTTGAGGAACCAATTAGCAAAAAGCATCAATCAGGTCCATGTTCATTTATATCCACTGTCAATGTTCTTAAATTACTGACAATTTTTAAATCACGCTTTAACATTTTTTTTATACAAAAACAAAACACGCACACGGCACAGTGACATTACACCCTATCTACCAAAACAATGGTGATTTTGTTAGACATGAAATGGTATATATGCCACACACCTACACGTAAATCAATCAAAATTATATCAAGAATCAATATATCTCATTATTTTTTAAATTTGTTATCTTGATAAAACTCGTAATTTATTTGTCTCTTATATTATTTGCACGCTCTTATTGTCTCAATACCAAGAATGTTATTTGATTGGAGTTTTGAGTCATCATCTCCACCACTACAATCCCTAAATTGTATTAGAGGGGAAAAAAAGAAAGGAAGTTACGAAAAAAAGAAAAAGAAAAAAAAAACAATGAAGCTTCGACCATATAGATGACTAAACTCTAAAGAGTAACTGGCTTCCTAAACGTTGTCTCTTGTTGCATTTTGATTTTAAAGGTGAAAATTTTGGTGCTAAAGTCCTAAATATTATATCATTTGGTATCTAGTTCCTTTTGAATAGAAAACATAAAAAATGACCGTCAAACCAGTAAAATTTATTAAATGCATATCATCTCATTAATATTACTAGAATAATAGGCATAGCCAATCAATTAACACATTAAAAATAAAAATAATGACACTCCACTATTAACTATTTCTCTAATAGTATCCCCTTTCCATTTGTGTATAAAAATTAAACTTGAAATTATTGTCAATTGAGAACTATATATTGAATAGATCACATTGTCAAATAAAAGCTTGCCGACTGAGTACTCTTAATTTTGATTTTAATTTTTTTGTTGTTTAATATTTTAATTGGTTGCACGATGTTTATAAAGTGAAAAATAATCATCAATAAATTTGATTATAAGGCGAGGACTGCGATTTAACATAGAATCATCCAAAAGACCAATTGTTTTAGGACTTCAACTAGGGGACGGATCCAACTAATGTTTTTTCATTATAGCCCCTGTCAAAAAATTTTTTAGATCCGTTTCAACACCAAAATTTCCATCTTTAGGACTAATATGCAAAAGGGTTTGTGGGGCAAAAAAACATTTAATAATAAGGAAATAGAAAAGAACTAAAATGCAGATGAGGAAAACGTTTGGGGACAATGTATCAATTACCCAGCGCTTGAACCACTTTCCAAAGGGGGGCAAAAAATATAAAAAAAAAAAAGAAAGAAAAAAAAAAAAGAAAAGAAAAGCAAAATGATTACGGGCTGTATTGAAGGCTTCACCGCTTCACCGGCTGCGTCAGTGCGTATGTCAAGACTACTTCTGGACACGCCTACACTTTTCTATGAATAGCTCCTGATTTTTGTTGTAAAGGAAGTGAGTGCAAGACCCTGAATCGTGTCTTCGCGTTGACGCCAGAGTTCCTTTCTCTTCATCTGTAGTTGTACAGTTCTCTTTCAAAATCTGAGTCTTTTATATTTGTAGATTTTTTTCTTTGTCGCCAAGTAAACTGATTTTTTCCCCCTTCATTTTAAATAAATTGATTTCTTGATGATATATTTATTCATCTTATTGTCTTTCATTGATTTCCCTCATGGGATGGTATAAGAGATCATCTAGATTGATTTTCGATGCTTTTCGTAGCTACGTCTCGAAGAATATTGTATACAGGAAGCCCATTCAAGAATCGATTTCAAGAACCAGTTTTCGCCCTGATTCTTTCAGGCCTAGTTTTCTCAGATCAAGAATTTCTGAACTTTCTCAACCAATTTTAAGGAATCCAGCTTTTGAGAACGGGTTTAAATCAATCCAGTGTAGTAGTCCCTTTCTCAATGGAGCCAAGAGGTTTTACTATGTTGATAGGTATCAAGTTTACCACTTCAAGCCAAGGGGATACAGACGGTGGTTTCAGAATCCCAGAAACGTTCTTATTGCGGTTCTAGTAGGATCTGGGGTTGTGGTTACTGTATACTTTGGGAATTTAGAAACTGTACCTTACACAAAAAGAACCCATTTTGTGCTTTTGTCTAAAAGTCTTGAAAAAGAGCTTGGAGAGAATCAGTTTAAGCAGATGAAAGCAAATTTCAAAGGGAAAATACTGCCCCCACTACACCCTGCAAGCATTAGGGTTCAAGGGATAGCACAGAGCATAATTGATGCGTTACAGAGAGGTCTAAAGAAGGAACAGGTATGGAGTGATATAAGGTACTCCACGGAGAGCGTTGGGTTGCATCACGAGACTGGAAGTCATGAACCTGTGATGGCATTGAGAGAAAAGATTGCTGATGAGGAGAAGTGGCTAAAGGGGGAGGAGTGGCACAAGGAGGATGAAATTCTTGATGATAATTGGGTTCAGAAGAGTAGGAGTCAAGCCAAAGGGATGAAATCTGAGAGTGGACATTTGCTGGGACTGAAGTGGGAGGTGGTTGTTGTCAATGAGCCTATAGTCAATGCCTTTTGTTTGCCTGGTGGTAAGATTGTTGTTTTTACTGGGTTGCTTAATCATTTCAGAGCAGATGCTGAGATTGCAACCATTATCGGACATGAGGTATTTGATGGACTGGCACACAGTTGATTGTTGTACTGTGTATATGTTGTTGAAATTGTTTTGATTTTATATTCTTTACTTGATAGGTTGCTCATGCTGTGGCTAGGCACTCGGCTGAACAAATTTCAAAGAACCTGTGGTTGACCATTTTACAGCTAATTATGTACCAGTTCGTGATGCCTGATATTGTCAACACAATGTCAAATCTCTTCCTAAGGCTTCCTTTTTCGCGAAGGTATACCAGATTAACTTGTTTAGCTTCATTTTACATTTTTTGTTCTATATTAACCACTGTATTTATTTGATTTGAGGGGTGAAGCAAAATTTTTTTGTACTACTTCCTTGATCTCTTCTAGTTCCATACTTGTATATGTTGTGTTTGGCTTATTGTTTAGCTGTATGTTCAATTTGCGGGATCTCATATTGGAAACAAGCTAGACACTATAATAAGAGTAGAGCTATTTATCACCATATTTAGGTGGCATTAAATTACAAGTCCACTTAAATGCATCACGTGTCCCTACATTTTATTTAACTTATCATTTAATGCCACTGTAGTGACACATAGGATGGTGATCATTACCGGTGGTGATGAATAGTATTGTTCCTATAAATAAATAAGGTTATAACTTCTTTAATATGATGCACTATGGAACCCCCCATACCAATCCTTAGCACATTAGTTGCTTGGTTGATGTGAATGCTCATTGCAAGTGTTCATCATAAAATGCGAAAGATTTTGGTATGTGGATAAGAAATGTTTGCCTTAGATGTATATAATTTTGCTCAAACTCCAGAAAGGGAATCAGTAGTCAGCAACAACTTTGTTTTGGAAATAATGGTTACTTAAGCTTTTATTTTCTTGGACAACTTATGCCGCTTCGCAGATTGATACTACAAGTAAACATGTTAGTATCATGGACCTAGGAACAAATGAATGATTTATGTTTTCAAATCTGACTTGTATTTGCGGTACTTCGCACGGGATTGCTCCATGCTCAATTATTTAGCACAAATGTGATTTTTCGTTACAACTGGCATCTTGATAGTTATCTAGTGAAGTCATTTTTGACAGAGCATATGCCAAAAGAAATTTGTTATCTTATTACTGAAGGTGCTTTTTACAAATCCGTTGTGCGGAAAGCACACACTTAAGAATTCACCCTAGTTATGACTCAGGGACATTCTCAATTCTAGGAAGAAGCACTCTCATAGCTTTCTCTCCGATACTTACGGTATCTATCTCTTGGACGCACTTAACTCATGTGATTAACACCATGATTTTGTCCTCTTTGGGGGCGCATGTGGCCCCTCAAGGTTTTCTAAATTCCCCGTAGGGAATTGCGTCCCCTAGGGATCGATCCCTCGACCTTAGGCCTTTATAGTTCTTGGGGGGGGGGGTCCCTGGTACCCCTTTGGGGGCGCGTGTGGCCCCCTCAAGGTTTTCTAAATTCCTTGTAGGGGATCGCGCCCCCCAGGGATCGACCCCTCGACCTAGGCCTTGGCCTTTATAGTTCTTGGGGGAGGGGGGTCGCTGGTACCTCTTTGGGGGAGCATGTGGCCCCCTCAAGGTTTTGTAAATTCCCCGTAGGGAATCGGGGCGATTCCCTACGGGGAATTTACAAAACCTTAAGAGGGCCACACCCCCCCCCCCCCAAGAGGAAAAAATCATGGTGTTACGTGTCATGCATAAAGTCATTTATAGGGATATTACAAAAGTTGGTGGGTTACTTCCTGTGGCAGTTCTAGCATGGTGGTGGAATCAGGGGAGCATTTAGTTACCAAGGGAAAATTCTAGGAAAGTATAATACAATGAATGAATAGAGCAGTGGTAATAGTTCCATAATTTTGTCTGAAGTTTGTTATGACCTCCATTATTTGTTGTTTGACTTGTTCAACTATCCACTGTACTTCTCACCAGTCCATCCCAGGTCATGAAATTTTGAGAAAGTTGTTACATTCAAGTATTTGAGAACTTCAAGATTCAAATTGAGCCAGTTTTTGTAGATTTGTGCACTTTCTCTTTGCCCTCTGCTTTTCATTTATCAAAATGGCAGTTACTTTATCGATTTGAGCTTCTATTAGTTTGTAATCAGAGTGCATCTGATGTCAAAATCAGCAATTATATCAATAATTTATATTTAATTCTCTTTATGGTGGTTGTGAAGGGCTTGATTTTTGCAGGGTATTGTGCTTCCTTTCTCATATTATTGCAGTGCTCAAGTTATATTCACTTCTTTAGTTTTGAGAACTAGGTGCTAGGGCTACAATTCTTGCAGTTGAAATTTGCCATTGGTGAGACAGATAGATAGTCATCTCTTTGAAGTAATAAGAAGGGTTTTTTGAGCAAAAAATAGATAGAAACCTTTTATTCTCTTGACGCTCAAAATAATGTCTTTTAAAGGAAAAATGAAATAAAATACCCATGTGTTTGGACTCTTTCATTTCACTTCGCAATCTGTTTGCAAAATGTTGATTTTTATCTGCAAACTCCCTTTTGATCTTTTCTTGCTTGGTTTCTCTCTGCTGCTTAGGTTTGGTCTTACAAATAGGTTTCTTGGATGCCTCCAATCTACCAAGATTGGTATCAGTTAATAAAGAACCACTTCAGTATGTCCAATCACATATTGACTTGTAGGGCATTGGGATTTGGAACTAGAACTCTAGCTTTGAAGGAGGAAGACTTTCAATTAATTCTTGCTTATATTTTCAGATTCTTTTAAGATTTGCCTGCTCGTGTAATTGCCAGCATGTTCTTCATAGACAGTAACTCTCAGTGTTCAATGTGCATCAATTCTTCAGGATTTTTCTCTCTTTTCACGAATCACGTGCATATGATTGTGATTATACTCCTTAATAGGATGGAGATGGAAGCAGATCATATTGGGTTGTTGCTGATTGCTTCAGCTGGATATGATCCTCGAGTGGCTCCCCAAGTCTATGAGAAGTTGGGCAGAATCACGGGTGATTCAGCCCTGAGGGATTATCTGTCAACCCATCCTTCTGGAAAAAAGAGAGCTCAATTACTGGCTCAGGCTAAAGTCATGGAAGAGGCCATGGGCATATACAGGGAGGTGCACATGGGACGAGGGATTGAAGGTTTTCTTTAGAAGAATCGTTGTGCAACCTGCAAATACCACTGCAATCCAAAGCTCAAGGAATTTATGACTAATAAAGGTCTTTCTTTTCTCTTTTCCTCCTCTTCCTTCTAACGGTTTTTGGTCAGTGGAGCAACAGTACTTTTTCACAAATAAGCTTCATTTTTTCTTTAAGTTAAACATTCTTTCTTGATTAGGAGTGAAACAAAAAGGAACGTAAGCAAGACACCATTGCCCTATTATGCTTTGCTATATCTTCATAAAAAATTAATGTAATTATGAAATGACTTATTGGGTAATGTGCAAATCTGAAGTAGCAATATACAAGCCAGGATATTAAGACATGAATATCCTCAAGTCTTCTTCAGAGGCATCATTCAACACCACTGCACAAAATTGGGGCTCTTCCCTTCCCGGAAAGTCACGTGCCAACTTCATCATCAAGGAATGAGATGGTAAAATATTCTAAGAAAATCTAGCACTATGTCATCATGAAAAAGAAGATTCATGAACAGTCTTTAGAATGGTTGCTTGAACTTGCATAAGCAACTTTAATCAGAATGGGATGCGAACACTTTGCGTGTACATGAGAATCAGCGTCAGCATGACCTTACTATGTGTTTATTCAAGTAGTTATCATAGTGTTTATGCTTAAAAATTGTTATTGTGATAGGTAAACCTGCCTTCTTTTGTCTTTGGTTGCAGAATTGGGTTACAAATTGGGATTTTAATAGCAGGATGCTAATAAAATAAATAGGTCAAGGGTGTGCAGTTATGTTTCCCTGTCTTGTGTCTCAAATCCTAAATTTCTGCATTTCTACAACTGAAACCCAGTGGGAGTAAGAAGTAAGCAATCTGTAAGAATCGGAATATTTTTCTTTCCTAATGTAATCGTGAGCCTTATCTGATATAACACACATAGAGCTTACAACATGAGAAAGAAATTAAACCTGCTTGTCATTGTAAAGAGATGTAGAATTATTCTTTAAGAATCTTCCTTAACTGCATAAACAGATTTTCAGTTCCCCCGCGTGAGTGGAGAGTTATTGACAAAGGCTTTGATTGCTTAATGACAATGGTCATTATAGCATCGCCCCCCCCCCTGTTCTTTAAGATCTGCGATTAGCATGTTGCTGACTTTATTATCCCCAGTAACAACTGACAAGGATGGAATCTCCAACTATTCTTCAAGAGAAAACATATTTCCCAAAGTCAGCCTTTATTAGCTATATATATATATATATAGCCAAGGTGGTGAGTACTAAAATGAAGAGGGCACCCCAATTTGAAAAGAAGCTTATGAGAAATCAAATTCCATCTTAGACCAAAAAGTAGCTGACACGCTTGGCTTAGTTTGACTGGTGATAACAAACAGCACATTATTGTTGAAAGAGTTTGATTAAGACCTGGCATCTACAGAACTATGTTGGATTTTGTTCAAAGAAAACCAGTTTATCCTTGCATTCAGGATAAAGAGTTCGACAAGGAAGAATAGTATTGGCATCATAATACCAAGTTACATTCATCCATGGTGCATGG
>CAVNYN010219087.1:16335-36917 GCA_963692815.1 Nyctanthes arbor-tristis
TCCCCAGTAACAACTGACAAGGATGGAATCTCCAACTATTCTTCAAGAGAAAACATATTTCCCAAAGTCAGCCTTTATTAGCTATATATATATATATAGCCAAGGTGGTGAGTACTAAAATGAAGAGGGCACCCCAATTTGAAAAGAAGCTTATGAGAAATCAAATTCCATCTTAGACCAAAAAGTAGCTGACACGCTTGGCTTAGTTTGACTGGTGATAACAAACAGCACATTATTGTTGAAAGAGTTTGATTAAGACCTGGCTCTTTTACTAAACCTAATTCAAAACCAAAAAGACCCCAGCCAAGTCGAAAGAAAATCTGTTAAGATATGTGTCAACCATTTCAAATATTCCTAGTCGTGAGCTATAAACAGGGTGTTAAGATATGTGTCAACCATTTCAAATATTCCTAGTCGTGAGCTATAAACAGGGGATTCAAGACTGATCAAGCAGTGCAGAAAACAAATGACAGAGGCATAGATAAACATATCAAATCCCGCTCACATATCTCCCACAGGGCGAGAATCTCTTACACTGCCAAACACACATTCTTCTTCAAGTCCAGTTGAGGCAAGCTATGATAAATTGTACTGTGTCATCAGGAAATTTGCCAGAGGTAACGCTACCTTACAACACAAAAGAGATACTAGATGCGCAACATATAATTCCCAACTTCTTTGACAGTGGAAAAATATTAAAATCTACAATTCCAGGTGCATAAATAAATTTTATTCATTTGCAGAAATAAGATTAACAGCCAAAGAGTTATTTATATGTTAAATAAATTTCACTAAATTCTGACAAACATTTTTTGAAGATAAACATATATAGACATAAAACATACTTTGGGGCATTTAAGGGTGATGGACGGAACTTATTGGCAACACAAGACAATTGCTTTTAAGTTGGTGACACTAATATGCTGCTCTATGTCTTCCCCTTTTCTCAACATTGAGATAGAAATTGTTTAAACTTAGAGCTACAATTGGTCAAGAAATGAAAAAAAGCCCTGTGAACAATCAGTCAATCAAAGACTAAGGATTTTATTTATCCTCAATTTTCCGGTATATATACTCTGTAGTCGCTAGTTTATATACAGTATGGATTTGGATTCTGGGCTTGACTTTGAGAATTTACAAATTGGTCCTTGAAGTTTTCGTTACTTTCAAATTCGTCACCATATTTCTGTTTCAGTTCAAATTCATTACTACTGTGCAAGAAAAAACTAGTCAACAACACCAATCTAATGTGTATATAGGTTCGTAGCAATGGCGGAGCCAGAAGCTATTGCAGGACTGGGTCAGAAGAGTGAGTCGTATATTACGCACAGTTAAATTACCTTTATATATAAATTTTTTTTTTTAACAAACTAAAAAGGAAAAGTTTCCAATTTAGGGGGACCGGGGCCCGGCATGGCCCCCCCTTAGCTACGCCAGTGGGTCGTAGGCTATTACTTCCCTTCTGTAAGGACTGTACACTAGTACGCTATCAAACAACACTTTGACGTGCAAAAATTGCATCAGAAATTATGTAATTAAAAGATTTCTTGATGGTAAGAAATCTGAAGTTACTTATCTGTTTACCAACTCTCTTCAAAGTGTCAATTTTTGTTTTTTCTTGAACTAATTAACCAAGCCCACACATTTATCAAGGTATTCGTTTATTTGAGATAAAAAGTCAAAACAACTTTCATACGTGACTCTAATTCCATTTAGAAAAACATTATATTAACAATCGTACAGTGTTCTGTTGTTCAGAAGCATCATAAAGAATAATGCTTTTATGTCAGAGAGTCGTAACTCTCACCATTCTCAACCCCCCCCCCCACCCAAAAAAGGAAAATTCTACTGATCTCTAGAAATCTTACCATTTGTCCAGCACAAGTAGTTTTCTTAGGAACAAAACAATGAATGCCAAGAAACATGGAATTGGCAAAATTAATTTACCATATTATAAATAGAAAATCGAGGTACATTGGTACGTGGAAACGGTAACGGCGAACTCCAACACGAAGAGTACAAGACTTGGATATAAAGTTATGACCTCCGGTACAAGCAAACTAAAAAAAAAACAATGAATTCTTGGCTTATCGGTACCTACTAAATTTGTCCTACACACACTTGGATTCAAAAATTAATTTCCACGGTTAATCACATTCAGCAGTCTGTTGCTCAATTCGGACAGATCAATGCGCGTGAGATCGCTGGCCGCTGCCTGCAGAAAATTCACAAGAATAGTAAGAAAGAATATGGCATTTGCCTGAGGAAAAATAGCTAGCGTATCTACAAGCTTGTTCGATCGAGGACAAATTCATTAATCTAAAGTAGAACATATATATAGAAAGACTAATTAATTGTGTAAAAATATATAGATCATATATATATGTACCTCAAAGAGTATTCTGTGGAGGTAGCCTTGCTCCTTTGTTTTTGTAGAAACACAGCTTACCACATTAAGATTTAGCATAATGAGTAGCCCAAGAACTTTTGACAGTGGGAATTCTCCCTCCTTTGAGCCACCACTACTGGTTATCAGAATCTCCACCCCATTTTGGCAGGGAGTAACTGTCACACAATTAGGCACTGAAGAACTACCACTGCTTGAGCCTGCAGTACCATACAATTTCTTTAGATTGTCTCTCCTCAACCTCAGTTCTTCAATGTCTTTCTGCATGTCTTTTATGTATTTAACGCCCTCGTTCATGTGCTCGGACACTGCCCTCTTCCCCTACACCACCGCGAACAATGAAGATTCAAAATTTAAGAGTATATAAAAAGTCTCGGGTTTTACAGAAGATTGATTAGCATTAGTTCTACTGTCTGGTCGTGTCAAGTACTGTGCACCAAAACCAATAAATTAATTAATATGTACACGCACCCTGATATATTCAAGAGGAAGAAGTTCTCGAAGCGATGCATAAAGCTTTGCCATCTCTTTCCTTCTTTGCTTTTCCACTTCTCTATGCTGAAGTTTCTGGCCTCTGTTAACAGTACCAACTCCAATATTCTTGTTTTCTTGATTGCTCGATGAAGAGGATTTTCTTGACTTCTTTTCTGAATCTTGAGTACTGGTAAGATAATCAGGCTGTGGCGCTGGATCGTGATCCAGAACTAGATCCTCTAGGTTTGCCAGTTCTTGGAAAATAGAAGGATCATCGACAATCAGATCATCGTCACTTAGTTGTAAAGGAAACATATTGAACAAGATAAATTCTCCAAGAATATTTGAAGGATTTTCTTGATTGGAATTAATATGTAAGTCCCATGTATGAACTCTTAAATAGAGGGGATCAATCACAGTCTGATTACCAACAGTAATCATCATATGCCAAATTTAGTGTACAGTAGTAACTCAGATTATTCATTATTTTATTAAACTTTAGTTGAATGGATTCTACCCCAATTGGGTTATTTTAATCATCAATGATCAGTACCATGATCAATTGAGTGATTCTATAATAATAATAATAATAATAATAATAATAATAATAATAATAGCTTTACGATAATAATTAAATTCAAGAATCAGAATCAATTCACTATTGTTATAACTTTATATATTATAAACGAATATTTTATAATGCTATATAACTTAGACTTGAATTTAATTTAACTTGTTATTTAATATTTAGAACTTACTTTCAAAAATTAGCTGTTTAAACTACACAAGAAGCTAACAATTTTTCAATGTGGAATATGAGAATTGTAACATTTCATCACATTTCCACAGTGTCCGTGCCCACGAAGGCAGGCGTGCACTAGCCGGTAGTACTATTTCCAGGTGAACACTACTATGCCAGAAGATTGCAACTGAGAGACATGATGTAATTTGAGATCAAAGGAGCTTGTCTTATTGGTAAAAGTACTCCTTTTTGGGTGTTACAAGATTGAGTTGCCCTACACTCTTCTAAAATCTCCAATTCATCTAAAGAAAAAAAAAAAAAAAAAGAACAAAGATTGATCGAATTGAGGAGAAAAAAAAATATTTTTTTTATTTTCCCCCCGTATGATCTTGAAAATCTTATGCGAAGGTAGGATGGCAATGATTGCTACGCTATGGTAGGTTAAATTTAAGCAAATATAAGTTCTTTCCGTTTAATGGTTCTTAAACTTGGAATGGTGCTTAGAGACGAAGCTGGTCACAGATGCTTTGGGAAAGGAACAAGATGACCGATCTGAGTTTTGGGCTAATAGTTGACAATTGTAGATTGATGATGAATATGGCTCACAACTACAAAGTTGAGCATGCTAGATGGGAATCCAATGTTGTGGCTCGTGAATTAGCTCATAGGGCACGATCGCATAGTAATTCATGTATCTCCATTGTTCCTTTAGATTGGCTTCAGGCCTTATTACACCATGATGTACCGAACGATCCATTATCTAATGAGAATTGATCCCCTATTTTCAAAAAAATAAAAATAAAAATAATAAAAATAAATTTTACAAATGCTAAATATATGTTTTGATGGAAAAAAATTTATATCAGTTTGATACCTGATGCAATGTGCAGAAATAATCGAATTGAATTATAAACTATATATCAGGTAAGGTCATTTCTCTGTAAGTTTTTCCCCCTAAAAATTCAAAAATTACCATGTCAAAAGTCTAACCTTAATTTTTTTTACTTAAAAAAAGAAAAGAAATCTAATTAAATAACCTTAATAATTCAATTTGTAGATCATTAGTTTGTAACCAATTCCCAAACACATACTCTTAATGTCACGTGGTAATAAGTCAAAAATAAAAATAAAAATGACACGACCATACGAGACTTAACTAATGTGGCATTCAATACTGGATTAGACTTCGACTTATTTTCCATAGTTAATGTACAAAATACATAGCTTTCACTTAGATTTTATGGACACCAGAGAGATTTAGCACGTTAATCAAATTTGGCATCCCCTTAATTACATTAGTTTAATCCCATTAATTACATTAGTTTAATGTAATTAAGGATCATTTAGCAAGTTAATCAGATTTTGACGTCGCGTTATTAATTAATTACGTTAAAGTAATGCAATTAAAGTTTAACACGCACGTGATTTTGAATCCTACTTAATTTAAATCGCATTATGTTGTCACATGGACTTTATAAATAACTTTTTTAATTTGAAAATTAGGCGTCTCATACTGGTCCCCTCCTTGGCGCTTGTATATATGATGATTAATTATTTATTCTATATAATGGTAACAAAAGGAGAATTTAGGGCAATGCAGCCGTGCAATTATCTGTTATTGATTAATTATTAGCACTAAATAAAGTTCAAATGTGGTTCGAATTGTACTCTAATAATTAAGATGTTGACATTTTGGGGCAAGTCACGAGTTTAAAACACACCCATCCCCTCCTAAATTTTGTTAATTTAACAAATTTGCCTCTCCTCCTCTAAATCTCATTGTATTTAAAAAAAAAAAAGTTCAATAATTTTGGGTAATTATTATTTTTAACAACCCCACTACTGCATATAGGGCCTATATGTCTATGAAATAACATATTAACCTCTATTCGTCGTGTGGGCATTGGTGTGTATGGCGTTAATTGACAAAAAAACAGAAATTTTTTTTATCAAATATAATATATTGATGAGTACTAGTATCAGTATCTCTATTATTACTATATTGTCCCACAAAAATAGGACGGTAAGTAATTTTACATAGAGTAAGAAACGGTAGGTGTTTTTATTAGAACATTAATTTTATAGATATTCTTTCAATTTTAACATTTATACCTAATTAATGACGTGAGAATAATTACTAGTATAAATTTACTGAGAAGATTATCCATTCAATCACCAAAAAGATTTCCAGGAAAGGAGAGAGAAATAGACGGTGAGGGATATAATTCAAGAAAAGATATGAGGATGAATACAGAAATCAGATAAAAAATAACAAATAAAATAAATAAAATATTTGTGATGTCATCAGTGATGTCAGCAGAATATTTATAATGTCAGACTAGTAACATCTATATATTAATTAAATAAAAAGGAGTTGTGGTACAATTTTAATTAAATGAAAGTAGCTGCACTACAATTTTACCCCAATTTTCCATGCACTACAATTTTTTATTTTCAACTGCGATAATCATTGTGGTAAATGCTTTCTATATCC
Organism: Nyctanthes arbor-tristis; assembly: GCA_963692815.1. NCBI lineage: Eukaryota > Viridiplantae > Streptophyta > Magnoliopsida > Lamiales > Oleaceae > Nyctanthes > Nyctanthes arbor-tristis. The sequence goes on from CAVNYN010219087.1 coordinate 22,453, forward strand.
ATTTTTTTATTTTCTATTTCAGTTGTCTTTACAATTTTTGAGTTATCTCATTTTCATAATTCTATCTTATTTTCATAATTATATCATCAATTATCTTATATTCATTTTTTAAAACCTCTATTTCATTTTTATGAAAATCCAGCAATCAAGGGGGGATTTATTTAAGGTTTTCAAAGTTGACTAAAATATAATCATACTTCATGGATTTGACGTACATAAACAAAGTTAATATAATTGTTGATTTTTATGAATTGATTATTTATATAATACCAAAAAATTAAAATAAAATATAACTATGCTTAAAAAAATAAAATAAAATATAACTATTAATAGTTAGAAATTTTCAAAAATAAAATTAAAAAGAAAGAACTATCCATCTATATAATCTTCTTCTTAAATAAATATATGATACTATACAACGATATCAAGTATTTCAACCTTTTTTTTAACATGTATGGGGGTCTAGTTTTTTAAATTCTTATGTTAAGTTAGATTATTTTGAATTATTTTTCCCGTGTAATGCAAAGGTGAAAAAATTAGTCTCTTATTATTAATATATAGATTATCTTTTTATTTTACAAAGCTCACATAATTTATAAATTAAATATCTTATTATAAATAATTTTAATATAATAAATTGTTTATTATAATTCCTTTCCAAAAAAAAAAAAGTTTATTATAATTATAGCTTTAGAAATCACATCGATTTGCAAATTCATTTTCTATGTTATATATATGCTACAATTCAAATTAATACTTAAACGTATTTACGTCTATATTCTATTGGTCACACTAGACATAGTAGAATTATTTTTTCTGTAATTCTATAAATAGTAGAATATAAAAAATGAAGAAGAAATAATAATGGTATAGAAAAAAGGGAAAAAATAAAGAAGAATAATACTATTTATCTAGATTGAAAACCGGTTTCCAGTCTAGTTGTTATCTCGTTATTAGTAATTAAATGAATAAGGACTCTATATATTTATACATATCGACTCATTCTCTAATGTAATGATGTTAATTAAATTGGAAATCGGATAAATAACCTCACTTAATAAATAATGGAGTATGCCCACAGATCAACTTTCTTCTTGGACATATTTGCTTTATCTTGACTCCCTTAATAGTAGAATATAAGTCATTTGCCATCTACCTAACAAAATTTTTGTAGCGCCAAGGGGCGGCACCTGATTAATAGCCATGTTGGCTTACTTTTTAAGTTATGATCTCCTCTCAGATAAAAAGTGAGCACTTACATGGCGGCCTTCAATGGGCAGCCTCCATGTGCATGGGCCTAGGCACATGGAGGCTGCCATCACCCGTCTAGCGGGCGGAAGGAGATTATTTTCACCTACTTTCTAAATAAACCAATAAAAGAAAAGCAATTGACCCATTATATTTAATGACGGATTTCACTTGCTAGACCCACAAGGTTTCACCTTTCTTTTTCCCCCCTCTTTCCTTTTGTAATAAAAAAGGAATTTATACAACATCAAAAGGGAGATATCCACACCCCTATATCGGGGTGATGCTATAAAGGTGTCATCTATTGATATTTGAACAGGACTATATATTACGATTTGATATTTCTTTTTAAAAGGTCAATTTATCAAGAGAAGTAGTTCTAACGCTTATATATTGATTTATATTTTTATATTTAGTCGATGTGAAATTTTTTCCTTAACACGTCCCCGCAAGATAGTCGCTCGTTAGAGTAGACTAATCTTGAAATCTGTGTACTTATTTGAGTCTTAATTCCAGATCAATTGCTTGTTTGAGCTTGACGGGTTCTGATACCATATTAAGATTTGAGATTCTATCTTAAAAGGTCAACCTATTAAAAAGAGTAGCTCAAGAGCTTATATGTTAGTTATATTTTTATATTTAGTCGATATGAGATTTATCCCTTAAAACTACGTGTATTCTATGGTATCCAATAAATGAAGTAGCAAGCCCCTATTGAAAACGTTGAAGGATCATCCCCTAATGTGTCCAATAGGAGATTATCACATAATTAATTGGATACCATATCCAATAAACTCTATAAAAGGAATACACTACATTGTATATCAATATAATATTGTTCTTTGCTTTACATTTTTATCACAAGTATTATTATATATTTCAAATTTGTTTACACGCGATTGATCCTTTGTCCAAGAGTGCAAGAATACTTGTGATGATAAGTTTTTTTATTGGAATATGACGATTCAAGAAATACTTAATTACTAATTTAGAAGCACAACTTTAAAGAGATTCACGTGATTCATTAATCTATTTATTTCTTTATGCTATTTTACTTCCAATCAATTAAACTGTAGTGAAGTCCATGCATGCATCCATGGCTTTTTGAGTGGTTGTTTGATCATCTTTATAATTTCAACTTATAATTTCACCTATTATGATTTGACTGTTAATTTGATAATTACTCAATACTTACTATATATTTTAAATTTTAATTAATTCTCTACCACTCATTTCTACATATTATAATTTCTCTTTATAAGTTAAAATTATAAAAAAGATCAAAAACCACTTAAAGTTTTTTCTTTCTTTTTTTTTTAATTTTTTTTTAGGGAAAAATTTCTTCAATCCATCATTAAAACTACTCAACCTACATGGAGAAATGAGTAATGCGATACAATCAAATAAGTGATTTGCCACTAAGTGACCTAACGCATATAAAATGATTTTATGAGCTACTTCGTTCTCTTCTCCTAAAATATATTTACATATACAACACAGTCAGTAATTTTTTGGCACTGCCTTTTAAATTGACCAATAAAAGAAAAGTAATTGATTTTCCTATTTTATGACATTATATGTTAGCTCCACCTTTTAAATGAACTAATAAAAAAATAATGACAATAATAAAACATATTTTATTACATTTCAATTTCCAAGATCTATATAGTGTGATTGAATCAACTTAGAACATCTACATTAGTATTGTTAAAATTAACTATCTAAAAAAGAAAAAAGGTAAAGTTTTTAGTGATTGTTAAATGACACCTAAACAAGTTAAATTTAACCATTAATTTGTGTTATATTAGTGATTCTAACTAAAAATGTTAAATTTAATTATTAATTCAATAGTCCAAGGTGAGCCAATTCCAATATAATTAAAATAAAAAAAGAAGAAATAATACAACGTAAAGTGTTAAATATATTGTTAACTTTAACAACAAAACTAACAACGTGTTAAATTAAATACTTTTAGCAATTACTCTAACGCCACCAATGTAGGTCGTTTTTTGAGCTGTTAACTAATAATTTCACTAACAACTTATTTTTACACAATCAATGTGGATGCTCTTATCTCCTTAAGCTATTTTAGTCACAAATAAATTGATATTGGTTTGAGACAAGTTGATACACTAATTGCGGTTTATTATATTATTATCTAATAATTTAGTGAAGTATGAGTGTTGAAAGTCGTTGAGGGTACAGTGTTAAATAAAATTAACGTTGTAACCGTTGAAAATAGAAAAATCTTTAATTGCTTATATGTCATAGTAAGTAAGATGTCGAAGAATTCCAACTTAAAATAAGCATTTTCTTGATTCATTGAAAGAGGCAAAATCCCATTGAAAATTACATAAAAAATATTATCTTTTTGAAAATTATTTTGAAGTCAAATCGATAAAAAGTGTCCCAGTAGCATCGCTCACACATAGTCGGTTCAAAATGTATAATATTAGTGTTAATAAACAATTATTGGCTCTTTTCAAAAAAAAAAAAAAAAATTATTGGCCAAGTGACAATTAATCTAGTAGTATTAAACATTAAAATCAAATATATTATAATATTGCTCTTAAACAGTTAGTGGCCAAGTGTCAGGTTAAAATATTGTGTTATCAAACAATTATTAACCCCACACTAGTCTCCTACTAGGGTACTAGTGTAGAGAATCCATAAATCTTATACAATAGGGGCCTGCATATCTATGAAACATTATAAGATCAATTACTATCAAATTTGTCAATATATGTGTCTTCCGGATATTTGTCGTGTAATTTAAATTTTCTTTTATTGGATATGTGGGGAGAGAGAGTGTGTATATATAATAATATATATACTATAATATAATAATATATATTATGATGATATTACAATATAATAAACTTGCGTAGTACTACTATTATTAGTATTAGGATAAATAAATCCCATTGAATAAATATAAAATAAATAATAATTACTATATGAAAGCTTAGTCTAATTCTTTTAATAAGGCTGACCTTTTATGATGTAATCTCAAATCTTAAATTCTTAATATATAAGATTACAGTTGAAAGGATAGCAAAATAATGAGAGAAACTTAAGTAATTTAAGTACAGCGGATGCAGGTATGCTATTGGTCGGATGTACCACTAAATTTCTCTCCAAAATAATATATATATATATATTCAATTCAAGCACTGCATCCGCATGTTCTTGTTGTATAATTTGATTTTGAGTTTTAAATTCATTTTCAATTTTATTTTCTTAACATCTAAGTCGATATTGTTGAGGGTGCTTTCCATGTCATTCTGATTTGGAATGATAAGTCTGATTTTGAATATTAATTACAATGTATTGATGTAAAAGTAGTCAAGTTGAAGAAAAGAAACAGTCCTCACAAGAAGTTAATCAATTATTGCATGGTAAAAAATATTATAAGGGTATATTTAATTGCCAAAAATTTTTCGTGAAAAATAATAATTTCCACGTAAATTTCAACTTTTGTAATATTTGATTGACACTTTTTCCGTGAAAACTATTTTTCACTTTCTGATCACGTGATTATATTTTCATTAATTCATTTTCCATATTTTGTTCAAATGACCACATTTTTTTTAAAAACAAAGAAAACATTTACTTATAAGGGTGTAGGTTTTTTGTTTTTAGGTAATTCATGCTTTTTAACATTATGGAATTCAGAATTTTATTTTATATGAAATTCAATTTCTGATATAATTCAATTAACTAAAAAAAAAAAGAAAACCTTCCATGCAAATTTAATGCCTGTAACGAAAGACACCCTAAAAAGTAAAATTATTTTTCCTTTTCACCTTACTTATTATCAGGTAATTTTGGTCCATGAAACCTTCATAATAGGGGTCGGGTAAAAAGACATATATTCCCTCACCACATAGTCACCCGACAACTAAATAAGTAGGAAAAAAATAGCATAATTATTATTCTCTCTCTCACACACATATATACAATAATAATGCGTTATAATGGATTTTTCCAGTGTTGTCACGTAACGGTTAATGATTAATAAACAAATATTCTCTAATTCACCATATATATGGCATGTCGTTACAGTGAGTAGTATAGGAATCGTTTGTTTATATGTGGTCCTGAATCGTATGAAATAACTATGGTGGAATAGAATAAAGAAAAGGAATGGCGTCTCCACCATTTATTGACCAATTATTCTGTCGTCGGTACTAAGTAACAGAAACATGTTATTTATTTATGGACAATATCGAGTAGCCATAATAATAATAAATTTTTTTGAAGTACAATCACAATCCGCATTATGGTAATGCAAGTGCATATAGATATATATCCTTCTGAAACACATCGTATATAAATCAACAATAGAAATCAAACTCCAATACAAGAGACTACAAATTACATATAAAATATAGATAAACTCTCATATGGGGGAATCGAACCTGGGACCTCTATGTCCCAGGACCTCAGCCCCCTAACTAAATGGACTAAGACCTCATTGACACCATAATAATAATTAAAACTAACTAATCATCATTTTCTAATTATAGCGAACGAAAGCTTAGCCTATTTGGTTAGGGGGTTAAGGTTGATGCCTTGTCTCTTACAGGAGTTTGCTTTCTTGTAGTCTCATATATATATATATAGGTTTGTATTATCGATTGATTTCTGTGCGTTGTGTTTCAGAATGATATATATCTATAAGCACTTGTACTGCCATGATGTGAATAGTAATTGTACTTAAAAAAAATCATTTTCTAATTATATTTTCCATGAAGGGCAAATAGCACCTAGAGCCCTTAACCTTTACACCTTTTTATACTTGGCTCTCTACTTTTTGATTTCTAACAATAGAGTTCCATAACCTTTACACATTTTACGCTCATGTCCCTAATCTTGTAATGTGGGTCCTAAACATATATATCTTTTTATGTTTAGGAAAGCTACCTTTTAACATTCCAATCCTTAATCTTTTATTTTTACTCGTGGATGTTGAAAACCCTTTTAAAAGTACTAGTCGTGTCATTTTAATGGAAACTATTTAATTGTTTGTTTCCGTGGTGAGATAAATGAACAATTACCCTGAGACCTTATCTAATACGAAATTAACTTTGAATTAATGAAATAGCCGTTTATATAATGGTCGTCTATGGTGTACTTGTAAGATAAATAAAATAAATAGCCAAATTTGCCAGTTTTAGAAGGTTTTGGACTTCCAGTTGTTAGTAATCAAAATATAGGGAGTTGAGAGTAAAATGGTCCAACGGTTAGGGATCTAAACGTAAAAAGGTGTATAGGTTTAGGACATTCACTACCAGGAATTAAAGGTTAGGGACCCAAGTGTAAAAAGTTAGGGACCGTAGGTGCTATATATTTACCCTTCCAAGAATGCCACCTTTATATATTTTGATTTTTAATTTGTTACCACGAAATTACATGGGAGAGAATCAAACCTTTGATTAAGGGTTATGTGACCTAATTAAGATGTCATTAGACTACAATTTCCCAAAAAAAAGAAAGATGTCATTAGATTGCATAAGTATTGACTATTTTGATTTGTAATGTAATAATACCTACGAAACATGTGTAAAATTCGGCGCAGGCAGGATCAACAGAAAAATTAAAAATTAAAAATATGGTTATTATTATAAATAAAATAAAGTTTAAATCTTACTATAATTTTGGCGTCAAAGTAAAATTTAGTATATTTCAAGCACTGTGCTTTTTGGTTCGAATTTCAACTATTTAATTTTTAAGATGCAATTACCTTTATTATTATTATTATATCAAATAAATTCCTTCCCAGGCTTAGCTACCCTGCCTGACTGCCTCACCACCATAAAATAACTAAATGAATAATAATCCAAAAAAGAAAAAAGTCTTTAACCTCTGACTCTTGAATATGATTTTTTTTTTCTTTTTTCCGACCATCCTCACCAAATCATTTATTTATTATTATTATTTTTTATTTTCATTTTATTATTATTTTTTTTGCAGTTTGTACCAAAAGTTATCAAGTTTGGCAGAATCCGTCCCAAGCTTTAAAAATGGTTTTCAGTCTCCAAATTGAATTTGAATATATAATAATAATAATAATAATAATTATATTTCTCTTATTGAGAATAAATTTTTTATATTTCAGAGTTTGGTAGAACTTGATTTTCCTTCTTTTTTTTTTACAAAATGTGGTTTCAGCTTTTCTATTAATTATTATTTATTTTTCCTGTTATTATTATAATAAATAAATTACCATGAATTCAAAAAGTTAGTTTCTTTGTCAAAATTTCCGAATAAAATATGTAGAATATGGTTTTTCCAGATGCTGCCAATTTACTAGATGCGTTGATGATAGCAGCCAGGGTAGCTTAGCCGACTTTGACATGATGACACCAGAGTCACATGAAATTTTCTTTCCTTTTTTTCAATGCCTGCGTAATTATATGAACTTGGCTAAACACAAGTAATTCAGCATGCATCATCGTATTGGTGTCATAAGAAAATTTTAGCTTATCAGGAGAAGAAATTGATGAAAAAGGAAACAAGTTTAATTAGTTTGACGGAGATGAGTGCACCCTTGATACTTCACACTTTTTCAAGAGAGTATTTGGTAGGACGGTCATATATATCCAGTGGCAGAACTACGTATTAAATAAATGATAACTAGACAATTTTGAATTAATTAAATCCACTAATCACTTTAGCAATAATAAAACTTAAAAATGAATTGTTAAAAAAAAAAAAAACTATTCTCCTAAAAAATAAATCTAAACCCAATTTCTCTCTCCAAGCCCATTTGCGTCTCTTCTTCTACCTGAACTAGACTAGATTCTCACCCGTGAGTTGCACGGAAAGAATACATATCAAATTATTTTAGAAAATAAATAATATCAAATTTTATAAATTTTTTTGTATGGTGAAATTTTATAAGGTTGCAACACCAAATAAGGAATAATTAATTTTTAAATCAATCAAACAATAACATAATTTTTTCTTGTCATCTTAAGGTAATTATAGTTTACAACAATTTTCAGCCTGATTGTTATCGTTCGTGCAAATAAATATCATTTTATTTTTTTAACACTAATTTTGATAAATTGCATTGTATGAAATAATTGCTAATTGGGTAGTGTCATGTATTCTAAAAATATTTCTTATTTAAAATTAATAAAGTCAGATAGTATGAAGATTATATAAATTAATAATACATAAAGCAGTTATATATAAAATAATCGTAATTATTAATATTCATTTATACGAATAAAATTAAGAAAAACTTAAAATTATAATTTTCAATTAACTTAAACTAAGGATATATATGTTTAATTTCTATTAATTATAAACTACGAATTTAAAAATATGTTAGACAATTAGATAATCAAATTTATCTATAATTTAAATAATTAAATGAAGGTAATTATCTAATAGTTATTAAATTTAATCGTGATTTCAAAATAGTGAATGGATAAAGTAAAAGTGAATAAAAAAATTGAAAAATCAAAAATACCACACAAATTATCGCAATATGAAATGAAATGTCTCAAAAGACGAGTTTTTGACGGGAAAACTGCAGTACAAAGATACCGCAGCTCTTTTCATTTAATTAATACATATAAATTTTGCCGGAATCTTCTTCCGCCTGAATTTTACCGGAATCTCAACTACAAGCAAAGTTTCCGCCTAAATTGCCGGAGGCATATGTTTTTGTCATTATTATATAAAAATCAAACCCCACAATCAATTGTTTATTACTATTGAAAATTGTTCAGTCGAGTGCGACTCTCTTCAACCACCCAAAATTCCTCCTAATTTTCTGCTGCCAATGTGACTGAGTACTGAGAATCACAGTTTTGAACTGAACTACAAGTGCCTCACTTTCTTCAGCATCAACTTGTGTTGCCGCCGGGGATTAGCCTGATATGGCGTCAGAGATTCTTTCCCTACTACCTACACTCTATCATCGGCCACGGAATCTTTCCTCCACAGAATCTTTTACAGGTCATAAGCCTCAGTTCGAGATCTAATCTCGTGCTCATATTCTCATCAAAATCAATTGGTGGTTTTGATAAAAAAAAAAAAAAAAATTATTAGAGAGAACTACTGGTTCTTGAATCTCATTAGAGAGTAAGGGATATTGAACCATTCAACTCAGTTTCCATCAAGTTTAAACGTGAACCAGTTCATGAAATCCAACAAGAAGGAGAATGGGACTGGAGAGCCAATATAAGGGGTTTGAGATTTATTTTTTTAGGACAATAGTTAATACTAGCTAATTAATTTTTTAGTTATTATTAGTATTGCTAAGCAGATTATGTGGATTTATTAGGTGGATTTAATTAATTAAGTTAAAATTGTCTAGCTGTCATTTATTTAATGGACGGTCCTACCACTAGCTATATAGGACTGTTCTATCGAAAACGCTCACCACTTTTCTCGTATTGGTAGTATTTTATTTCATGCACATTGCTGGTCTAAATATCTCTGAACGTCTTGTCTTGACGAACCTACATTTTACGCTCCCCCTCCCCCGAGCGTAGAATGTTGTGTTTGATTATGGACAACTTATTAGAGATAATGTAGATTATTATGCACTAAACCTGCTATAGCTTAGCCAAATGTCTAATGATTATTTGCTTCATGATCCGAAGAAGTCATTTTTGAAGGTGGAAACACGTGTTTTCTGGATTTCTGTGTGTAAGGAATGTATCCGTAAATCGAAACAAATATATATTTGAAGAAACAATCGCTTGGGATTACTGTTCTTGATAAAGTTGACCTTTTAATATAAAACCTCAAGTCTTAATTAATAGTGCGCTTGTCAGAAGTTAGGACCAAACTCAATATATATATGAGGTGTTTGGCTTGAGTAGGTTGAGGCATCAGGCATACATACAACTTGGGCAAGAATAGGGTTATGCCTCCTTTAAGTCCTCTAAATTATATGGGGGTAATGTTGATTTTGATCTCCTACCCGAGTTTGGCGGCGCTGGAGAATGGAATTGGGGTACTGATGTAGCTTAGTTAAGATATTAATTACTAGTCACTTTGAACCTATTGTTTCCATATATAATTAATCCTGATTAATTCGGACGAGATAAGAAATCAAAGAACGTAAGAATCGCTTTGATTCTACCATACATATATAGATATTGAGACAATGAGTGTTATAGTATAGCACCGTATATAGTATGTACAAAACAAAAATCTTTTTATTGAACAACTTGAATTGGATAGTATATAGCTAGCAGATCATGAACAATGAACAATGATCACAAAAGTTGTACATACAACAAGAAGTAAATTTCTAGTGCCTATATCGAATTTCACTTAATTATGATCCAAGGTTAATCACATTCATCAGTCTCTCTCTCAGCGCCAATAAATCAATGCACGTGAGATCACCGGGCACGGCCTGCAATAAAGGTGCATATATGATCGATAGATCCTATATAAGTATTCTGCTTGTTAATTTCATAATATATACAATAATAATTTTTTCTATTTTCAATAGACGTGACGTGAGTGTGCATATATGGTGTATGAGACGACTTATAAAATATATGGATGAAAATGGTTTGACTACTACAATTATAAAATTTTTATTCTGAAATAGAAATTAAATTGGTAACAAGCTAGCTAGCCGGGTACCATATCAATAGTTAAATATCTAAGACATGGATCAAGGATTCATGAATCATAGTCAAAGAGAATTATAATGGTACCTCGAAATGAATTCTGTGGAGGAACCTTTGATCATTTGTTTGTGTAGAAACGCAGGTCACCACATTGAGCCTTCTGAGAGCCAATTCGACAAGGACTTTGGACAGAGGAAACACTCCCACCCCTCTGGAGCTGCTGTTTATCAAAATCTCGGCACCATCCCGACAAGGACTTACAGTCACAAAATTAGGCAAATGATTGGCGTTGGAGCTAATTATTATTGTGGAGGACGTCTGATCTAAATTATTATTACTAGGTAATTTCTTGAGCTTCTCTCTTGTGAAGCTCATTTCTTTGATATTCCTCTGCAAATCTTTTACGTAATTCACGGCCTCGTGCATGTGATCCGACACCGCACGCCTTCCCTATATATATGTGTGTATATATATATATATATATTAATTAAGCACCCACCAAATACAAACAAAATTACTTCAAATACGTCTTGTTCTACCAACGTATAATATAATATAAAATTGATTAAAATATCACTCACTTTGATGTATTCAAGAGGAAGAAGCGATCGAAGCGAAGCACAAAGCTTTTTCATTTCTTGCCTTCTTTGCCTCTCGAAATCTCTATGTCGAATTTTCTGCTGCCTCTCGTTTTCATAATCCTCCGTTTCTTCATTATCTGAAGACGCTTTCTTTCTGGCTCTTTTTTTTGACTTCTTTGGATCCGCGGTAAGCTTGATATTAATTTCCTGCTCCGGCATCGGAAAATCTTGATCTTGATCCCCAAGCAAACCTTGTTGGAAGATTAATCCACTACTGTCTTGTAATTGGGAAATAATTGAATGTTCCTCAAATAGCAGATCATCTGTTTGCTGCAAAGGATGCATATCAGCAACAAAGTTTATTTATTCCACAATATTTTGAAAGGGTTTTATTTTTTGACTGTGTCTTTGCACTAATTCCTTTCTGTATTCAAACTTAAATAGAGGGGACCAGTTATAATTAGCTAGGGTACAGTAACTGTATCTGAATAAGGTAGGTAGGATTTTAACCCATTTTTTATTTTTATAATAATAATAAAAAACCATTGATATCTAGGAATCGAAATAACTTCACTGTTCAAGTGAAATTGTTTAAGACGATGTTTTCAAGAACAAAGAAAATATTGGGAAAAAAAAAATTCAAAAGGAAAACAAATCAAAATTTTTTTCCCATTAAATTAACCTCAAACCTCGAAACTAAACACGACAACATGCCTTTATTAATTAAGAACATGTATAATAATATAATTATGAGGTGTTAAGTGATAATTAGTTTACATAACAAAATTAACGTTTCAATGTTTTTTAATGTCTTGCCTAAAAATGTTGAGTGTATAAACACTGTTAATGCCTTGAAATTTATCTCCAGTTTAATGAATATTCATTTGTTGATAAGTACGCACATAACTATATATAAGCGTGTATGAACATATATCGACCATAAGAGGGATACATTTAAAAATCTTATTTTGAGTGTATAAATATTATTTATAACTTAAACCGGAGATTCTTCTTCTTCCAAAAAAAAAAAAAAAAGATATTCCTCTCTAGTTTAAAATTGACATCCCTCCATCTATTGATAAGTATAGTGTAAGAGTATATATGTTATACGTGAATATATATAATATATTATATGTGAATATATATAAGATTCCTCATTTTTCAATAGAATAAACTATTAACTAGATCGTACCTCAATTACTAATAGTGTCTATGTGGAGTCGGATGCTAAAGGAGCAATTGATTTTTTAAATAGAGAAGAGGTAAATCAGACATAGTATGGTGTCTTGCTTCAAGATTGCAAAGCTACGATGCAAGGATGGAACGACTTTGATGTCATGATTTTTTGTTCGAAGACGAGCCAATTTGGTTGCACATATAGTATAGCTAGGAATGCTCGCTGTTGTTTTATTCCATGTTTGTTTGATGTTGTTCCAAATTACATAGTTGATCTCTAAGTTTAAATTGAAGATCTTATCTCTTGATATATTCAATCAATAATGAGAATTGAATTTTTTCCTTAAAAAAGAAAAAGGAAAAAGAATGTACTTCCAATTTAATCTAGATAAATAGTAGTACCAATATTTAGAAAATAACAATTACCACTTTTTAAAATAAAAATCAGGACCTTGGTAGTGGTATATTGCATGATTATGATTATGAAGGTAAAACTGTGGGGCAATCATTCCATACAGTTAATGTTCCCCGGGGGGGGGAGGGGGGATTGTTTACCCGTTAATGGAGTATCGCTATTTCCCTTTTTTTTTTTTTTTGCAAACGAGTATCGTTATTTCCATTAATTAATAAATTTGGTGAATATATAATATATTCGAGTTTTGGGTTATGATGTTGATCGGTGTATATATTATTATGTTATTACTATATAATAATATAAATTAATTAATTATTAGGCGTAGTGTGAATCATTATAATTGGATAATATATATGAATGAAAGGGATTAATATATTAAATTAGAACATTGATATATTTTAGGCTAATAGTATGAGATCATCATATCCATCGACAAATGTAAAGCTTTTCCTTCTATTGAAAGAAAACAATCCAAATACTTTTGGATGGTGCAAGTCCACACGTATATTTCTAATTAAATTATTATGTTTCTTGATTCATTAAAGGCAAGCAAATCGCAACGAAAATTACACATATGCTTCTTAAAGAATTCCAACTTAAGGTAATATATATATTTTTTCTTATTCCACATTGACTGTGCGCGCGTAGAAAGAGAGATGAAATTACTTGATTTTATTTTTTTCAATGATACGTGTTATTTTCCTAAACTAGAAACTAATTCTCAATCTAAATCATCATAATTGGTAAACCAACTGGAAAGTATAGTATTACTCAATTAGAGTAGTGATAAATTTCTATATTAATTCACCAATTGATTTACTGGTTGTGTATTAACTAGAAGGGTAACACTGTCAATTGAGACATTTATCTTAATTTGAGTTTTAGATATTTTAAGGTTAAAATTGTAAACCGGTAAACTAATTGGTAAACCAATTAGAAAGTATAGCATTACTCAATTAATAACTTTACGTGTGAGCAAACTACCTTGGTCATTACCTGAAAAAAAAGTTTCCTTGGTCATTTTAAGTTATTAATTCTTTTCATAGTATTTCAGTTTTCCCCCTAAATTAACGGTTTATCAACCTACCCTTCCTTTTTGGGGTATATCAACTTACATTTCTTAATGTCATTATTATTATATTATTATTTATATGATCCACTTGTGTTTTTTTATGGGTAATTTTCACCTAACGTCCCCAACTTTTTAACAAAGTTGAGTTTACGTCCTTAACCTTTGATTTTAGTTTTGGGGGTCCCTAACCTTTTAAAAGTGTTATACTTCAGCTCATTGTGACAGAAACCGTCAATTCCACCATTAAAATTTGGGGTATTTTGATAAAATATAATAAAACAAATATTTTAATATTAAAAAAAAAGAAAGTGGGGGGGGGGGGGGGAGGGGGCCTTTCCGGTAGCCAATTGGGTGCCATTTCA